>JADBJO010001682.1:230000-235000 GCA_016801955.1 Conus betulinus
ACCAATATCGATTACCGCCTAAAATGAGGTAGGTTGACGAAGCAGATATCTGAAAATCTAAATCCAGTCCTTCTCAGTTTATAAAGTGATGGGGGAAAAAATGATTACATGACGAATAATCTATGCATTATGTACAAGATAACACTTACTATTTTAGCATCAAAGCTAGAAGACAATTGCACACCTTATATACAGATATCCGAGGACAGAGAAATACTGACGAGAGCAACGCACAGTCGCACCCAAAAGCTTGCACTAAGATGAACATATCATACCCGTATTATGGCACCACAAGAAACCATAATATCAGAACTGGTGCCTTATGCTAGAACTCTGAAGCTACACAACTCTACCCTTTGTAGGCAGTAAACAGTATGGTATACGCAGTCACTGATAGGACAATGGGGGTGCCTTCGAACATCCGTTTTCACATTTGTCAAGTTTTCTCGCTATTTTCCCTCCTTATTCTAAGATTATCAGTGACCATCATGTGAACAGGATCAACGAAAGATTAAGCATAAAACAGCCAAGGAAGAATGAACAGTGAAACTTTCTGCGTCGACGTATTTGGTGAAAAGAAGCTAATCTCCTTTGAGTGATGGGATTTAGCCATCCGACTTCAGAAAATAAACACAGGGCATTCTGACGTGAATCTTACAGTTGTGACTGCTGTAGACATCAGCCTATCAGGCAGCAGAAGGGTCCGTGGTCACATGGTCAGAGCGTTTGCCTGCAGAGTTTACGATTCGCGAGTTCCAACCACGATTTTTTTCGGCATGAAAAACCCTCTCTGTCCATCCAGCTGTATAATGGGTACCTGATTCAGTTCAGAGAAGATTAATGGCGGCGGCGGAAGGAGAAGGAAGCGCCCTAGACACGGTGAACCTCTGAAAGTTCACTAACCCTACGGCTAATAGGCTATTGGAATATGAACCTTTCTTCTAACCTGTTTGGGCATGGATAAAAAAAAAAAAAAAACTTAAACAAAAGTAACGGATGTGTTGCCAAAGATTTCCAGTTGTCTCTGAAGGTGACTACTTATGAAAACTTTGGTCGGCAGGTTGTCCTCATCCTGTGCACCCTGATTCGATATCACTACTTTGTACGTCTTTCGTGGGAAATTACAGACAACAGACCATAACCAACAGAGTGAGGTGCAGGTGCAACTACAATGCTCTACCAACGACAACAAAAGCACGAGCTATTTCTACACGACTCTGCACACTATACAATGCCGGCATGTGCGAATTGTTTCATCTTTACAAACCAGTGCACACTCCAGTGCAAACGCAATAACGGTGGGAAAAAAAACGAGTTCAATTATCAATACAAACAAAGAGACAAAAAAAACTGACTCCAGACTACATCTGGCATGAGGCTCAGTGGTTTTGGTGAAACACATAGCCACGCCCATGACCATGAGGTATTTGAACTCCAAAACAAACCAATAAATACCCACTTAAAACTGGCAACAAAATATACATGTAACCATCTCGGCCTTTTCAACTGACAATCACAACCATAAATGATCTTGAAAGGATTTCCTTTCAAAACCTTACATTGTTCTTTTTACTTTAACCTGCAAAAATACCCTTAGGAAACACAGTACAAAACAAATTTGACGACTTTTATGTGTGTGTGTGTGTGTGTGTGTGTGTGTGTGTGTGTGTGTGTGTGTGTGTGTGTGTGTGAGAGAGAGAGAGAGAGAGAGAGAGAGAGAGAGAGAGAGAGAGAGCATTAAATGCTACTTCAAGCTGTCTTTGGAAAAGAGGGCAATTAAAAAAGTGTCTTTTGAAATACGAATTAAAAATATATATATATAAAGAATGGGTTATCGACACAGAGAGAGAGAGAGAGAGAGAGAGAGAGAGAGAGAGAGAGAGAGAGAGAGAGAGAAGAGAGAGAGAAAGAGCATTAAATGACTACTTCAAGCTGTCTTTGGAAAAAAAGGGCAATTAGAAAAAAAAAAACTTTGAAATACGACCTTGAAACAAAAGATGTATAAAGAATGGGTTATCCACGCACGAGTTACATATCACCCATTCAGTTAAATCACGAAAAAAAAAAGGGAAAGAGAAATAGAAATAAAAGACGGCCGGAGTCCCTCGTTTTGATTTGTTAGAATAATTGGTAATTGTTTGGCCATCCAAACTGTCAAGTAATTTTCAATTTTCTTTTCGTTTCTTTTCTTTTTCTTTCTTTCTTTCTTTTTTTTTTTTTTTTTGTTTGGTTTGTGTGTGTGTGTGTGTGTGTGTGTGTGTGTGTGTGTGTGTGTGTGTGTGTGAGAGAGAGAGAGAGAGAGAGAGAGAGAGAGAGAGGGGGGGGAAAGGATATGATGATGTCATCCCATGAGCAATATATTGCAGGGATCAGCCGTTTCAGGTCATTGTGACGAAACCATGTATTACTGTCTTAAAAAGTCTATCATACCGTTTCATAAAGTGAGGGTTTTGACGGTGATCAGCCCTCTGATAAAATATTGTGGAAGCATGCCGGGTATTTGGGGTGCTTCCAGAACCCATCAAGCGCCGAGGTGGATGACGACGTCATCACTGTGTACATCTGATGTCATGCCAGTGTGCACATTCCAAGAAGGTCCAGGGCCTAGCAGATCAACAAACAGGCTGATCGGACAAAAATAAATAAATAAATAAATAAAAATCAAAAATAAAAGAGAAAACATCCCATTCCTGATCCACTCAGGATTCGAATTCCTTATCTTCAGATCGTGGGCTCCCACGGTTCAACAACCATTCGGCCGAAGGTTTACAGGAATCAGCGACGCATGAGTTCAAGCCAGTAATTAAGAAAGAGATGAAACTGACAAGGGAAACCTTACTCGGAACCCAATCTGTGATTTGACACCCCTCCACCACCTCCCCCTTCTTTTCCCTTCATCGATGGACCTCGCAAAACGCATAGGGGTCAGAGGTAATATCGGAATCTTTTATAACTGTCCACTCAGCCCTCTCTTCCCTTCCGCCCACTGCCACACTGGTGGTACACTGTAACAAACGTCTTCAGATCGCTCAATACTCCTCGCGGAATTTTCACATTCTTGACCAGCTGGATATAGCTTCCCTTCTTTTATGACATGGAGATTTTAATTCATCACATTTTCTTTTTCACTTGTATTCACAGGAGATACAAAGTCCCAACATCACTGCATGTAAACACAACATTAAGTCACTGCCACTAAACTTTTCTTTTGTGGGTTCTCCATCCTCTCCCCACACCTCTCTGTTTTGATTCAACTGCAACTACCAATTTGAGAATGGTAGTGATATAATTCTGCAAAGACCGTGTCACCGAGCTCGATTGGCTACACACGAGATAATTTGTCAAGGGACGATGTTACAGATACCACGTGAGTTCACTTTGTTATATCATGAGTACGACACAACACATAATAACATATCTCTCGTCACTTTTGGTGCAAAAATATACTGTGCCATGTGTTTCCATCTCATAAAAAAATGTTATGCTCACAAAGAAGGTTGCTACTTCTCCTCGCTCGCAAATTTGTCCAAAGAAAACATCCCATCCCTCATGTTCCCTCCTTCCAACACGTTTCAATATTAAAGCCGTCACAAAAGGGACTTGTGCAAACAACTGTTTATCTACATACACTCTCCAACCAGTGAGGGAATAAAATGACACCAAAAAAATTACAGCACCTTAACAACAACAATAGAAATCAAAAGCAAAGACCCAAACAGACCATTGCACTCAGAAACACTACAAACGTATATGCAGGTCAGAGAGGCAGTAAAGAGGGGGGGGGTGGGGGTGGGGGAAATGTACAATGCCAAAAAAAAACGGCCAGAGTTGACGGTGGGGAGACTGTACTGTACTGGCATCCATTCCAATGTGCCCAGAAGGAGGTAGGTCAGTGTTGGCGAGACAATGAAATGAGTGCTGAGACAGCTTCCCATACCGCTCAAGCTCCGGTCACAAGAGAACAGTTCACCCTGTCACAGCCACTGAGAACACCACTCCTCAGTTCTGCTGGCCTGGCTACCTTTCCTCCCTGCAAGCTGGCCACCTGCCTCGGGACCCGCAAGGCCAGTCTGCAGGTGCTTCAGATCCAGCATCACCAGATCTGCTCATCGCTGGGTGTGCCGTCACCTGACTGGAGTTTCTACGAAGGTCGCTTGGCCAGGGCGCTGAGGTCTGCCAGAAGTGAGGGGCAAAATGTCACAGCCACAGTCCCTGTCAGGGGGCACGGAAAGACTTTGCAGATGCATTCAACCGACGTTCTGATAGTCATGTCTTCTCATTGCAGCTGTTCTCTCTGGGGTTTTCTCTGTGTTCAAAGTTCGTCACTGTACACATTTTGTGTCAATCTCTTTCTCAAAGTCTAAAACCAGATCATTTCATATTTGCGGTTAACTTTGTTTTTCGCTATTCCATTTCATTTTTTAAAACATAACCCTCTTTGAGTGGCTGGCAAAGGCAGCAGTCGACGCATTTCGGTTTAGACATCAACACTGGAGGCATGTTCAACAGGCGATCTAGACACATGATAATATCCACATGAAGGAGAACAATGCATTACGGATGGTTCTGTTTGGCCCAGCTGCTTCTTCAGGAATATACAGCAGTTCTTTTCAGACCCGGTCCCCCTGGTACTGATGACAATGCACTGCAGCGCTCCAATGCAGAGCAGCGACCCTCTTCACTAGATAACTATGTTGGATGATCACGTCATACTTCTATCATTCATATACCTCCAACGCTTTGCGAGAACAACTCTATACAGATCGAATCAGTTTGCAACCTGCATTTCCTCAACGTTGGTGGACAATCGTGATACATCAGATCAGCCCATTCACCCACATCAGCTGTATTGCTAGATAATCACGACAAGCCAAATGAGTTAGTTATACATTTATAATGCTGGAATTCATAACGGGTCAAATCCGTCTTCAGCCCATACATTTACACACTGCCATTCCGAACCATTACAATATTTGAAATCAGTTAATCACAGTCTGTGA
>JADBJO010001682.1:240000-245000 GCA_016801955.1 Conus betulinus
GAATGAAGAGGCTAGCTCATTCTGAGCCCTGTCGGTTGAGTGCTTGGTATTAATTAACGAATGAAGAGGCCAGACCTCCCTGAATCCTGCAGGTAAGGCGGCAGGTATCAATTAATGAAAAGAAGAGGCAGGCCACTCTGAATCATGCAGGTAAGGTGGCAGGTATCAATTATGAATAGAGAGGTCAGCTCGCCCGAACTCCTGCAGGCAAGGTAAGGTAATGTTGCTCCTAGCCCAACCTACCGTAAAGCACCATATCAGGGCTGTCACCAAACTGAAGTCAACTCATAAGTGATATAAAAAAAAAAAACCTCATTCACACAACCATTTAAAAACACACCTTCTATAAACACACCGAATATTTTGTTAGAAATCTTTCCTCCGTAAAATCTTGGATCAGATGGAAAATGTTAAAATCTCTTTCAGAAATTCAAAGGTCACATTAGGTGGGACATCAATGAATAAGGCTTTCATGAAGTCTACATGTAAGATTGCAGGTATTGATTAATGAGCAGCGAGGCCAGGCCACCCTGAACCCTGCAGGTAAGGTAGCAGGTATTAATTAATGAATAGAGAGGCCAGGCACCCTGAACCCTGCAGGTAAGGTGGCACGTATTAATGAATAGAGAGGCCAGGCCACCCTGACCCTGCAGCTAAGGTGGCAGGTATTAATTAATGAATAGAGAGGCCAGGCCCATTCTGACCTTGCAGGTAAGGTGGCAGGTATTAATTAATGAATAGAGAGGCCAGGCACCCAGAACTCTGCAGGAAAGATGGCAGGTATCAATGAAAATAGGCGAGGCCACCCTGAATCCTGCGGGTAAGGTGGCAGGTATTAATTAATGAATAGAGAGGCCGGGCCACCCTGAATCCTGCAGGTAAGGTGGCAGGTATTAATTAATGAATAGAGAGGCCAGGCCACCCTGAACCCTGCAGGTAAAGTAGCAGGTATTAATTAATGAATAGAGAGGCCAGGCCACCCTGAACCCTGCAGGTAAGGTGGCACATAATTAATGAATAGAGAGGCCAGGCCACCCTGAACCCTGCAGCTAAGGTGGCAGGTATTAATTAATGAATAGAGAGGCCGGGCATTCTGAACCCTGCAGGTAAGGTGGCAGGTATTAATTAATGAATAGAGAGGCCAGGCACCCAGAACTCTGCAGGAAAGATGGAAGGTATCAATGAAAATAGGCGAGGCCACCCTGAATCCTGCGGGTAAGGTGGCAGGTATTATTAATTAATGAATAGAGAGGCCAGGCCACCCTGAATCCTGCAGGTAAGGTGGCAGTATTGATTAATGAATAGAGAGGCCAGGCCACCTGAATCCTGCGGGTAAGGTGGCAGGTACTGATTGATGAATAAAGAGGCCAGGCCACCCTGAATCCTGCGGGTAACCTGGCAGGTATTAATCAATGAATAGAGAGGCCAGGCTACCCTGAATCCTGCGGGAAAAGGTGGCAGGTACTGATTGATGACTAGGAGGCCAGGCCACCCTAAAACCTGTGGGTAAGCTGGCAGGTATTAATCAATGGATAGAGAGGCCAGGCCACCCTAAATCCTGCAGGTACTGATTAATGAATAGGGAGTCCAGGCCACCCCTGAATCCTGCGGGTAAGGTAGCAGGTATTAATTAACGAATAGAGAGGCCAGGCCACCCTGAATCCTGCAGGTAAGGTAACAGGGCACTGATTAATGAATAGAGAGAGCCAGACTACCCTGAACCCTGCAGGTAAAGTGGCAGGTATCAATTAATGAATAAAGAGGCCAGGCCACCCTGAACCCTGCAGGTAAGATGGCAGGTATCAATTAATGAATAGAAAGGCCAGCCCACGCTGAACCCTGCAAGTGAGGTGGCCGCTATCAATGAAGTTAGAGGGAGGCGATCCACACGGACTTGTTCGGATAAGGTAGCAGTTATTTGTTGGTAATGATAACCCCGAGCCTTGCGGTAAAGTGGCAGGTACTGATTGACGAATAGAGAGACTATACCATTCTAAACTCTGCAGGTAAGGCAAGGTGTATTAATTGATAAACAAAGAGGCTAACTCACCCTGCACTTTGCAGGTAAGGTGGTTGGTATTATTGAACAGAGAGGCCAGACAACCATGAGCTCTGCAGGTAGGTGGCAGGTACCGATTAATGAACAGAGAGGCCAGCCTACCCTGAACACTGCAGATAAGATGGCAGGTACTGATTAGTGGATAGAGAGGACACTGCAGATAAGATGGCAGGTACTGATTCGTGGACAGAGAGGCCAACCCTGCTCTAAACCCTGCAGGTAAGGTGGCAGGTACTAATTAGTGAACAGAGAACCCTGAACTCAGCAGGTAAGGTGGTAGGCACTAATCAGTGAACACAGAGGCTAGCCCACCCTGAGCTCTGCAGGTAAAGTGGGAGAGTACTTATTTGTGAACGGAGAGGCCAGGCCATCCTGAACCATGCAGGACAGGGTCGTTGGTGTCATTTATACACAGAAAGGCCAGCCGACACTGCATGCGGTACGCAAGGTGGTAGGGATTCGTTATTGAATAGAGAGGCCTGTCCACCCTGAATCTTGGAGGTGGCATGGTAGGTAGCAATTAACGATTAAGACCATGCTCTTCTTGTTCAATCTTCCCAAAGATCCTCCTCATACGCTCTCTCTCTCTCTCTCTCTCTCTCTCTCTCTCTCTCACACACACACCCTCATTTGTGGTGATACGAGGATAATGGATGAAGATAATGAAACTGGACTTCTAGTCTTATTTGAAGCCCCATGGCAGGGCTGTGTTCGGCGTCTTTTTTTTGGTAACATCTTTGGGAGATTCAGGACACCTACGGCGTTTATCAGGAAAGAGATACAGACTACTGGGCCTTTTCAAGGAGAATACCATGTAAAACACCCCATACGCTGCTCCCATGCTTGAATTATTACCATTATAATCACAAGAATAATCATCAAGGTAATTTCTGACCGACCCTTTTATGCTAACCATAATTTGAATCCGTTTACATCTGGTCACTTTTTTCTGAGTTCCCTCCCTTGCATCACTTAGGCTTATTTATTTCTCGTCGGTGATTTCCTGAAGACCCCACCGTTAGCTTTCAGGAGTTGGGTAGAAGAGAAGCGGGAGTGGAGGTGGGAGTGGTCTAGGTGGGTAGTGCGGGTGGACCGCGGTTTATAGCGTCAGATGAACATTTGCTGCCTAGCTTCATACAACGGGTTGATTTTCAAAGTTTGGCGCAAAATCGTCTGCTGGGTTTTGAAGAAGTTTCTTATTGGGGATTATCAACTGGGTTTTGGGAGCCTTTTCAAGGATTGCCGAAGGTCTGATACTGGGTTAGTTGTAATGGGTTGCTGCAATATCATCTTTTATTTCCTGGGTCAGATGAATGGCACCGAGATTTACAGGGTTATCTTTTAGAGAGATTACGCAAAGCGATAACAACAATAAACAAATCTGGTTATAACTTGTCGTTAAGGCAATGCACAGTATTGATAGGCAGTTTCAAACAGATGCGGTTTCAGGCCATTTTTTTTTTCTTTTTTAAGATTTAAGCGAAGAAGGGTGGTGATGGTCTTGATTATCAGGAAGAAAGGGAGGGAGTAAGGGAGGGTCTGGATTGTCAACTTTTTTCTCTCCCGAGTCTGATGATGGATTAGGAAGAGTTTTCTCCAGGTTTGTTAGTGTTCTGAGGGGGAGCTGCAAGATTACCTGTTGGTTCTGACGGGGTGCTGCAAGATTACCTGTTGGTTGGCTTCTGAGGGGGTGCTGCAAGATTACCTGTTGGTTCTGAGGGGGTGCTGCATGATTACCTGTTGGTTCTGAGGGGGTTGCTGAGCACGGGAATGGTGGCAGGGGGAGGACACTGTGCCCATGCCCTTGTCCTCCCAGCAGTAGATGGACTGGGCGAGGGTCACGCCGTCGATGCTCAACTTGTGCCACTCACTGTCACACACAGAGAATAACTGTTGGTTTTGGGGGGTTTCTTGTCATTAAGAAAATCTACACAGAATATCTGTGGTCATCACAAGCTGCTGAAGTAAACATTATTGGTCATTAACATCTGTGAAGAAGTCACAGGTCATTATCAGCTGTGAAGAATGCCACTGGTCATTATCAGCTGTAAAGAATGTCACTAGCCTTTATTAGCTGTGGAGAATATCACTGCTCATTAATAAGTGTTGAGAATATCATTGGTCATTTACAAGTTGTGAAGAATATTACTTGTCATAATGAACCGTGGAGAATACTACTGGTTATTGTAAGCTGTGAAGAATGTCATTGATCACTGTAAGCTATTGAAATATTATTGCTCATTCTTAGCTGTGGAGAATATTACTGGTCATTGTTAGCTGTGGAGAATGTCACTGGTCATTATTAGCTTTGGGAATTAGCGTTGATTATTATCAACTGTGGAGAAGATCACTGATCATTATTAGCTGTGGTGAAGATCAATGATCATTATTAGCTTGGTCATTACTATATTAGCTATAGTGGATATCATTGATTATTTCAAACTATGGTGAATATCATAGGTCACTATAAGCTATGGTGAATACCATTGGTCATTGTAACTATGGTGAATATCACTAGTCAATGTCAGCTATGTTGAATATCATTCATCATTTTAAGCTATGGTGAATATAATTTGTCGTTGTGAGCTATGTTGAATATAACTCAACATTGTCAGCTATGTGAATACCATTGGTCATTTTTAGCTTTGGAGAATGTCATCAGTCATCATTAGTTAGAACATCCTTGGTCATTACAAATTATGGAGAATATCGCTGTTCATTATTAGCTGTGAATATCATTGCTCAGTATTAGCTGTGGAGAATATTACTGCTTATTGTTATGTGTGTAAAATATCACTGGTCATCATTACCTGTGGAGATTATCACTGGCCATAATTAATTATGAAGAATATCACTGGTAATCACAAACTGTGAGTACTAAAACTGGTCATTATTTGCTGTGATGAATATAATTAATCATTATATGCTGTGGAAAATGTAA
>JADBJO010001682.1:250000-252500 GCA_016801955.1 Conus betulinus
AGTCCTAAGTGAGAATGGTAGAATGGTAGAATACCACACTTACTTTTCCAATTTCTTTTCAGTGCTCTACAACTGCCTTTGTTTCAAGGCAAGCAGAACGAAAAAAAAAAAAGTTAACAAATTTCCTTTTCTGGTGCAAGTAAAACATGCTGCTACACTTTTTCCTTTTCTAAAGCAAGTGGAGGCCAAAATACAAATAAACGCACGACACAGAGTGCGAAGAGATGCGTATTTACTACACAATACAAAACTGACAGTCAAATCTTCGCCAACCATGTCTTCATTAAACGCAGAAGACTGCAGGAACAAAGGATGCAAGACTGGCTGCAATCTGGGGAGTACATACTTGTCAAACATTGACTTTGGCCCCTTTTTTCAGTAACGTCTGTTTAAAATGCCCTTTTCAAAGTAAGCAGAACTATACTTACTACTTTATGCTTTCCAAGGCAAGCATAAATCAAAAGGCATAAGGAGTTCAGTTCAGTTCAGTTCAGTTCAGTTCAGTTCAGTGGTTATTTTCACGTGTGTTCACCATCGATAGTACTGTCAAAATATGCATATTCATGCCTTTAACTTGTATAGCCCGGTTAAAATTGGGCAGTCTAGTAATATGATGGACAGAAATGTTCCCTCACATATACCCCTAATATCAGGAGAATTTTTGCCCATGTGTTTATCCTAAGTTTAAGGCCACCAGAAACCCACTCTCATGTGGCTATTTCAGTTCACTTACTTTTGAGGGTGGGGTACAGCCGATGGCCAAAGTAACATCGCCAGACTTCGGAGGGGTACTGGGCTGAGCAGTCCACGGGCAGACGAGGCTCCCACAACCTGACCACACCAACACAAGAACTGTGAACGACATGGCCTGGGTGCGATTTCAGTAAGGCAGACTCTTCCATGGCAGAGGTCACAAATGTTTGGTCATAACTAAGAAGTGCCATCGACAGGTTTTACCAGCAACAATGTGCAAAACTCTAGCTTAATCTCGTCGGTGTGAAACTGTGACTTCTGGCCCCCACACAAAAAATAACTGTTCGTGTGTACTGCAAATGACAAAAAAAAAAAGTACTTATTCATCCCCTTCACTTTAAAGCGCTCATTTGATACCCGTGGAATAAGAGATTTTCAAGGTACTTACTTACTACCCCTCAATTTCCTTCCCAAAGTGAACAATATGTCCGATACCCTTGACTTACAACTGTCCATTAAAGGTATTCACTAAAATCTCTTCGTATGTTCAAATCGTGCTCACCTGATGACCCTTTAGAACCAGTACATGACGGTTGCAGGGAAGTCACTGGATGCATCTGACTTTAGACAAATATACTTACTCAATGCTTCATGGAAAGAACTGAAGTACTGACTTAGTCCCCCACCCCCCCACCCCCCACTTCACGATGTATAATCGTGATAGGTTTGTGACTGGTAAGATTGTCACGTAAAACTCTTGCAATGCAGTTACTGGCTACTGCAGTCAGAACGCCGCAGCAACCTCTTGGCATCACGACTGTAGTATGTGGAATACATTTGTACTGTACCATCTTTCACACTGTGTATGAATGAGAACATCTGGTCTACTCGTTCAAATGTCACAGCCGTGCAAATCTAGTACCCCACAACAACTGGGCTGCACTGATGGTTTTCCTCTGTCTGCAACTTGGGGATCCCTGGCACTGAAAAATTGTCACTTGATGCATCTGTATTCACTACTGTCAGAAGACTGTAACATATCTCATGGCCTTTTTAGTTTGGCACAGGGGGACAGTTAACGACTCACCGAAGCCCTCTTTTTAAGCCAGACCTGTAGGATGTTATCAGGGTATTCAATGCTTGGGCACTACGCTGTCTGATGGCAATATGATTAAAACGGAATACCCTCGCTCTGCTGGTGATGGAGAACTGCAAGGTATTCATTTCATCGTACCCTCTTTAGGCTGAAATTGTAGAATTGCAAGGTGCTGAATACCCTTCACACCATGTAAACATCCTCCTTAAGCTGAGATTTGAGAACTGCAAGTTTTTATACCCTCTTCATGCTGCGTTTGGAGCATTGCAAGATACGGTACCTTACATTCTCTTTATGCTAGGGCCAGAGACTTACTATGGACCGAGTACCTCCTTTGTGTTGGCGTTTGAGGATTGCAAGATGCTTCCTAAATACCCTCTTTGTGATGGGACTAAAGAATTGCAAGGAACTGGCCACAGCTTCTTCATGCCAGAGTCTGAGAATTCCTACAAATTCATTTCATACCCTTTTTATGCTGGGTTGGAAAAATAATATCTTATATTATAAGATTATCATTGGATGGCCTCTTCAAGTTGGTCTTGGAAAATTATAGAGCACTCACTCGATGTACCTTTGCTACTGACTCAATAGCCCTCACAGACTGGTGTAAAGTCCAGTTCCAGTCACTTCATGTTTCTTATGGCCCAGTCGTCTGCAAAGGGCCATAACAAGGCTGTCACCCCGTTAAAATCAGTTCTCAGCGTAGATCAA
>JADBJO010001682.1:272500-302500 GCA_016801955.1 Conus betulinus
TAGGGTATTTAAGGCAACAAATATTGTAGAACCATATGTTGAAATTATTATGAATTGATATATTAAAAGTGCTCTTATAAAACTCAGATTTGGTCTGTCAGATATAGCCAGCTACCGATTTAGGTACAGTGAAAAAGCAGACAAGGCTATGTGTCGCTTGTGTCGTGTTTCTAAGGAAGATGCCATTCATATTATTCTTTGTTGTCCTGTTCTTCATGATTTGAGAATAAGATACATCAGCCTAAGTATTATAATGATTCATGTCATTTCAGGTTTGATTTACTTATGGCACGTAGAAATGAGAGTGTATTATCTAATGTAGCACTGTTCACTTACAAAGCTTTAAAACGTTTGTGTATTGCTTCAGCATGAAAAAAGTACTAGTGATGGACCAGATACTAATGAAATTTTCTTTTGTTATGCTTTACTTTGTATTATTTAGTGCATGAGAAATGCTTTATGACCGGTGTCTAAATTCCATGCCGTGTATGTGTGAATGTGTGTGTGTGTGTGTGTGTGTGTGTGTGTGTGTGTGTGTGTGTGTGTGTGTGCGTGCGTGCGTGCGTGCGTGCGTGCGTGCGAGATGAGTCTGTGAATTACCAATCCCTTCAGATAGGGGCCTAGGCCTAAATCTGAATAAGAAAACTTCGTATTCGTATTCTCTCTCTCTCTCTCTCTCTCTCTCTCTCTCTCTCTCTCTCTCTCTGAGAAGACTAGTACTGCTGAACTGTAAAGTACCCCCTATATCAGGATGTACACATCCTTCCATACCATGATACCTATTGTACCATGATGTCTTTCTTACTGACGCACTGCCTCTGGACCCTGTGATGTCAGATTCATATTGTATCTCCAGTGAGCAAAGACATTTGAACAAAATGCAGGAAGCTACAGTCTGTCCTACACTAACAAAGAAGGCAGCCGTCCGGGATTTTCTGTTCGATGTCTTCCACGGCTTCCGGGTGGAGAATGATGAGGAGTTGGGGGAAGGGGGGGTGGGGGTCGGGGGTGGGCGGTGTTTACGGATGAGTGAATGGCGACTGTGCGATGCATTTGAGTACCCGGAAAAGGAAAAAACACATTTCTGATATCGCCCGATCGGTACTTTGGCTCGTTCATTGCTGTGTCCTAGTCATACAGTAAAGGAGACTACCGTGTGGTTTGGTCCCCGTGAGGAATATTCACCCTGCTAACGCGGCACTGTGGAAGGGGGCCAAGATAAATGACATTGCACGATTGTGACTGTCCTCAACGGAAGAAGCACACACACACACACACACACACACACACACACACACACACGAGTTAGGTGAGTAAAGCATTCGCTCTGATATCTGGGTGCGATTTGTCTTCCAGTCACTCTTCTGTGTGCTGTAGTATCAAAAGACACCCTCTACATACTGATGCGAATTTCTTTGAAAAACAAGCTTCAGGTTTTTTTTTTTTACGTTGAAAATGTTTTTCAAGGCATCCGAAACGTGAAATATATTTTTCTTAAAAAGAGTTTGTGGATGCGGTGTATTCTTTGATAGAATAGACTGGAGCTTTGGCGCCATTTGCCTGATCAGAAATGGTTAGCAGTGTTAAACAGGGGATAAAAGCATTTGAAAAGGACCAAAAAGTGCCAAGATTACGACATCAGACGTAGTTCGTTGTGGATGGTCACAATTGTTCTAGAAACAATGATAGTGTTCTCAAGAAAGAAAGAAATAGGCTGCTGCCTGTTTTTGAACCTCAAGAATCATCACTCCACGTAAGTGCCGTGCTTTCCCATAGGGTCGACCGCAGGAGGCCATGTCAAGACACAGCAGTGAAACAGTAAAGTTCATATATTTGTGTGCGGTGTTGTGTGCATGACGAAACCTTTATTCGGTGATTATCCGCATGAGACCACTGTGCTCTTTTTTCCAGCCGTAATGTTGAGTGTCTTTATCTATTCAGAATGTGCGAAGCAGAGGAGGCCCACCTGCTTTCACGTGCTGCCTCAGTATCGTTCAGACATCTGGAGAAACACAAGCAGTTCGTTTTCTCCTTGCCAATGGTGTGTCATACTGTTATAGGGGAACTTGGCTTAAAATCATCGAATAAGATACTAATTCTTACATTTCCTTCATTACAGATTTCTGGCCAGATGATCTGCAAATCCACATTACCTTCAAGACATGAGAAATTAACGTTGTGAATATCATTCAGGAAGTTAGGTGCTGAGTGCAATTCGTGAAAACTAAAAAGCATTTGGACGGTTAAAGCTTTCTGTCAGCACGTTCTTTGGATGCATGGAATGACATCAGAACTACGGTAAGAAATTAACTTGAAACCGTAATCCCATAATGTAAAATATTTCAGATTTGAACCGACATTCTCAAAGTGAGAGGGGCTGTAATTTTCCCCTGCTTAACCTAAGCTTCTTCGTTTTGCTATCACACTTTGATTGTGTTGGAAGTTTAGTTCTGGGCAATTCAACCCCAGATAAAATCTCATTTTCAGAGAAATATCTCAACATGCAATAACTGGCGTGCAGTACTTCGACCTGAGAAGAATAGACTGATGAGCCAGAACCAGCAGTCGTTCCAAGATCAGCACCTGTGTACATTTTTCAGTTCTTCAGGTCTTGGGTTTAGGCCCCGTGCAGGAATGATGTAGAAAGTTACAAGTGGTTTTATTCTCAGTTCATGTTAAAGAAGAAAAAGTTCAGGCAAACTGTCTGGCAGAAAATAAGTCGTAGAAGAGTTCGTATTTAAGCGAAAGTCTGTCAGGCATACAGCAAGTTAACAACAAATGCTCTTGTGTATAGCATTTTACGTAGAAAAGCATGTGGGAACTGTTTTTCACAGGAAGATTGATATACAGAGCTGAAGCCAGGTTTTGTATCCGACATTAATTTTAGAAGGAATAAAGTCTTACAACGACTCGATCCAACAGCTACAATATTTTTTTTGAAAGTATACATAGCATCATGTTTGGCTTTGTAAAAATCGTCTCGTGGGCTGCAAAAGTTCAACCAGTTTAAAGAAAATGATTACATTGGATAGTTATACAAAAGAAAAAATGTGGTGGATTTCCCTTTTGACTGAAATACAGTTCAAATTTAGAAAACACAATGGAAAAAAAAAAAGAAGAATTCGTCGGTTTGAGGTCAGAGGTGTGAGAGCCAATCCTGTAATCTGACTTTGTCACCCCCCACTGCTCTCTCCACTCCCACCGCTCCCTCCCTTCCCTCACTCCTTACCTCATACACATTGCCTAAAAATAGATTAGTACTCAACATCGGGACAGAAGGATTTAGAATCAAGGTGCTAGAGCCAACAATGTAGATAAATAAAACGGACAGTTGGAGACACACTACCATTTCTGTGCACGCACACACGCGCGCGTACACACACACACACACACACACACACACACACACACACGCTAGCTTCCTTTCTTCCTGTTCATGCTAAGCTGCCTCCGCCGGCGATATCCAATCCAAAACCAATTACATACAAGCATTAACCTTTGAAGTGAGCACGTCCCAACATCCTCCTTACCTTCCGCTGCTTTTCATCTGCTTTCCAGTCGCTTCAATTCAAAGAGCATCAGTAGGAGTTTGCTGGGGTCGGGGTGCCGGAGTGGAAAAATGAGAAGGTGATGGTCGATAACGTTTGAGCAGGTGATTGGCACAGGTTAAAAGGTGTGAGAAAGGGGAATGGGGTCGAGAAACGCGGCTCGAACAGTTCAGTATCTTATCGGGACTACGACACCGTCAGCTGGGCCTGGCACGTTAAAATTACACTTGAAAGGAATACCGGACGCTCAACAGAAAAAAAAAAAAGAAAAACCCAACGTTTTCCCCCTTTATTTGTTGCAGTTCTGGTGACACTAACGTATGTACATTTACATAGGCCCCTCCCCCCTAAGATAATTAGACCCGCCTGCCATGCCATACCATGCCACCTGAGACGGTGTGTGATGTTTAACCTGAATGTAACCGAAATTACCCTCTCCCATGACTCGTGCTCATATGCGCTCACACAAGCACACGCTCGAATTGTCTGCCAACTCACCTAACCCCCGACCTCCCCCCTCCCTCCATCCCAATCCTCTCCTCAGTCCTTTTCTCAGAATCTGTCTGTGTGATTCTTGTTTATTTTGTGTCGTCGCTCGCCCCATCCTCCCGACCCCCTCTTTTTTCTACTCCCAGTTCTTATAGAACAGGGAGTACTTTACAATGGGAACGAAGAAATGCTGTCTCTGTGTCTGTCCGTCCGTAGTCAAAATGTGTTCCACTCGCTCCACAACAAAACTGCTGGGCCGATCTTTCTGAAAATTTGTAGATATGTTCATTATGGGTCACGAATAATGCCCGATTTTTTTTTTTTTTTTACCAGAATAGCCGTTACTAACAGCTATAAACGATGATTTTGTGGTGTACAGTTTAAGCAACAACGGTTTATGAACTTAAGTGTAATCAGTTTCAGTAAGCTTCTTGGTAGCATTGTAGTTAGTATACCCCGCCTGTCACGCGGAAGACCACGGTTCATTTCCGTTCTCTCTTACATACAAAATTTCTACCACCAGAAGGGGAGCGATATAGTGCTATATAGTGCACACACACACACACACACACACACACACACACACACACACACATATACATATATACACACACACACACACATATATATATATTTTTCTCTTTGTTGTACTACTGTACTGGGAGTACGTTTATATCCTTTGCATCTTGTTTCTTGCTAAATCTCGCTTTCTCAAGAGCTTTCTTTTCAATTCTCACGTTGGTGGATTCCCCTCTCCCCCCTTCTTCCTTATTTCCTATTTTAAACTATTTCTGGCGATTCACTCCAAGAGTGAGGTGTCTGTCGATAGCCTTCCCTGCAAAAATCACGAGATCACCTGAGCGTGCTTGCTGCTTAATTGACTTAAGTATGGGTGAATCACTCAATTCTTGATGTGCCCTAGCTTTCTTACAGGACAAGCACTGTGAAAGCTAAGGAAGTTCACGACCAAACAAAAACGAACCACTGTTAGTCTCTATCACAGTGTGTTCAGGTACAGAGAATAGTCAGTGCCTCTTGGCAGGAACCGACTGTGTACCCTGTCCAAACACTCTCTGAAAACACTAATAACAGAAGGTAAGATTGGAGAAGAGCGCCTTTGGCGAATGGAGAACAGTTAGGATTTTTGGAACAGGAATCGAAAATTTGTACGCATACTTCAACAGGTAAACGCCAAGACAAAAACATCAATTGATCAAACAAAAAGAAAGGTACCGGGCAGATTACATAGTCCTTAGAAAGAGAGAGAGACAGAGACAGACAGAGAGGAGAGGACGGATATCAATAAGGAAGTATACAGCGGGAAGGAGGAGAACAGTGAACTTTTGAAATATAGCAGAAAAAGTACTTGTCAATCCCCGAGGGATGTAAATCTTGAAGGCAGACGACTCGACAACACTGAAAAAAATGTGGGTAGTAGGACCAGCCACTGCACTGCAGCAGCTGGCTTCGCGCATTGCAAGTCGGAACGTGTTAGGTGAGTTCAAATCCCATCAGAGGCGTGTTTTTGTGGGATTTACCTCACCTGGCCAGCTCCTTGCAAAATGCTTTTGCGGTGTGCTATGAGATTAAATGGGGAGATAAGAACCAAACGGTCGAGTTTCATTAAGCCACGTAACTGATCCATCTCTGAGACTCTTGCTCATTATTTCCTTTATTTATTCATTCATTTCTTTTTACGAACGCCGCAGGTTTCTGGCTCTCTCGGACCCGGTTGTGCCACTAGGACATTCCATGGACGGAAGCGTTGAGTACAACCTTGTTATGCAGTTGCTGATCAAAATGCACCATTAATAATAGCATCATCTCCATCTTGATTGATTATCAAGAACAAGCGTAACAAAATGTAGTTCTTCATGCCCTGTTTTCGTGATGACCTTACAGTCCATTGAATGGACATTAATTGTGGTGCGTTCCTTTCAAGGTAATTATTGACTTCAGTAAAGTAGTACCATACCAGGAATCACTAAACCCCATTGTAGTGACTCGGCAGCAGTATTATGTGTCGTCTGGTAGACTTGGCGCCTCCTGACGACCTCATGATAATTGCTCCCAGTGGCCTGCCGGTGCTGAGGGTGTGACGAGACAGGTCCGAGTGCGACCGGGCGTGTGGGAGCCAGAATGACAGGCGTGGGTTGCCGTGGGTTAAAAGAGAAAAAAAAGGTACCAAAGGGCAGAGGAAATCCCATCCCTCTCACTGACCATTCGTCAACAATCCCATCCTAAAAATAAAACTAGGTTTATAGTCGGAGGGTTGACTTGGCAAGGTGACTGGCTAACTTGAAGCGATGCTCTGTGATGCTTAAACCAAGTCAGCCCCAACGATACCGTCCATTCGGAGCGTTAACAGCGTCACCTTACGCTCCTTAAGGGGGAGAGCAAGCGACAAAAGAACAACATAGCTGGTTGATTAAGCGAGCTGTGTCACGCACACCCGCGAAGGAGTCAACAAGTGTGTGTTGGTGAGAAAACCGGCCTGCTTGCTGTGGCCTGGTTTTGACTTCTACGGGACAGACCATCACACCTTCCAAATCATTAATGACTCGTGAACGTTAAGGTGAAAGTACTGTAACCCGTTTATTTTCTTTTTCTCCCAAAAGTGACTTCGGTTAATTTTTATCTATTTATTTATTTTGCGTGGTGCTCCGCCTATGACACTTGGAGAAATAATAATCATGATAAGGGTAAAAAGTTCGTAGTAATAATGGAAGGAACTGAAGTTTTAACACCAGTTTAAATATCGTTTGCCACCCGCTGTCCCCTTTACGCAATTCCTCGTACACTCTTTCCTTTTATCTGCTGCTATCAAAGAGCAAAGTACTACGGTAGAACGTATGTGCGTGTGTGTTACCACAGCTCTTTAAATAATGACAACGAGTCTGGTCAGGATATGTCCACCAAGATACACTTGTAGTAACATTCTTGTACGAAATATGTTAAATACATAATATGATACACAAAAATGTAATTAAACTAGTTTCCAGGGCACTATGGTCAAAATGAGTCAGTTTGGAAAATGAACATGTTTAGGCTAGTGCGGAATGAATGAAAAAAAAAATATATATATATATATGAAGCTGTTTGAAAGTTTATTTGGTTTCGAAGATCCCGGTGGAAACAAAACGGTACATTAAAAAGACATCAGATCTCGGTTAAAAAAAAAACAAAAAAAAAAAAAACACTACCAAATGAAAAAAGACACCCCGATCCCTTTATTAAAACTGCTGGGGTATGTGGTTTTCAAATGATGAGTCTAAAATGACCGAACATGCCACAGCAGATAAACTAATTGAAGTGGAAAATCTGCTGAAGATCTGGTCACAGTGGATATGTTCATGTCTAGGAGAATTTTGGTACTGTAACTGAAAGCAACCGTGCATTCTAAGCTTCTATACCTTGTATACAGAAGTCAGTAAAGAAAAAATTTAACCAGAAAAAAATGACACCTGCTCCTCCTTTCCAATCCCCATCTCCCTTCCAAGCCGTTTTCCGTTGTTATGGTTATATTGGTGTCATTTCGTCGTTGTTGTTGCAGTTGTTTTACCTATGTCATCTTTTGCTGCCGTGGTTTTAAGATCCTCAATGTGGCAAAATCTGTGCACATGAATGAAGAAAAGAGGGTTCAAAACAACACTGTTCTCAACAAGAAACTCGACTAAGATATCCACCCCATTGCCCTGATTCCCCTTCATCATCACCACCACATCACCACCACCACCACCAACCTCTTCTGTCCCCACTTTGAACCGGTGGTCAGGGCTGTAGAACTGAGGCTTCAATCTCTTTGAGACGGATCTGAACTCGAAGCAGCCGCCTTTGATCTCAATCGGAGGACAAGCTCTTGTCAGTCCCTGTTTACAAACCCTTGTCAGTCCTTCAGGTCTGGACAGGGCGACGAGAAAAGCTTTCTGGGAGATGACGAATGAAAACTGTGCCAGCACGCCACTTCGTTTCAAGTGGATTTAACGAAGCTGTTGTCCCCGATGTCATTTTTTTTTTCCATAGGAGAAGGAACGAGGAGAGTGGAAAAAAAAAGAGACATAAAAGGAACCGAGCAGTCTTTGGCCATTCTTTAAATCGGGGTCAAGAGTGTTGAAATTAAGTGCCATGTACACTTAAATCGCTTTTATCTTCTGAGATACCCGTTTCCAGTGTGTTCATTTCTCTTAGCGTGAATGTGTTATTTTTCTTACTAAGAAGATGCAGTCATCAGAACCAAAGCGTGGGCTTCCTTTCATCGTTGATTCTCTTCAGTTTCTTTCTTTTTTAAGGAGTGATAGAATATTCACTGATGTTTTGCTTTTTTTTTGTCAGCTTTTTTTTCTTTCTAATCTGTACGCCCACACGCACACTACATCTTACCCTTTGAAGGAGACAAGCAAAGGGCGCGCTTCTCTCTCTCTCCCTCCCCCCCCCCCCCTCTCTCTCTCTCTCTCTCTCATGCCCATCAAACAGTCATATCCATCAAACATGCGGTCACGCTAGCGCGCGCACGCGCACGCACACACACACGCGCGCGCACACACGCACACACACACACACACACACACACACGTGGGAATTTACTACCACACGACAAAAGTATAGGTCATAGCACATTTAAAACATTTAAATCTTCTAGAACAATACCCCGAACTCCATGGTTTCAAACCATTGTGTGAGTCACCTCTATGTCATGCTAACCAAGAGACCACAGTGTGTGCGAACAACAGTCGAACTTCAGTGTCACGTTTTTGAAACCACGGCAAAGTTTCAGTCAGGAAGTGGTACGACTTTTATATATGCATCATGGTTTACAGTGGGAATCGGCAAAGTTTGTTCGGTATAGAGTGTTTCCAATGAGGACTGATAAATATCGTAAGCGTTAAACGTTCGATGCGGAATTTAGCCATTTTCAATGGTATCAGGTGTTTAATGCGAGAGTTAATAAATTTTCTTCCGAATCAAGTGTTTGAATCGTGCATGAACTGGGCAATTTTCAAGGGATCAAGCGTTCAAAGACAGATCTGGCAGATTCTTCAAAAAATACACATCGAGAGCTTGAAGCGTGAACTGGCAAATTTTAAAATATCTCAAGTGTTTGAAGCAGGAACAGGCAAGTGTTCGTCGGCAGATCCAAGTGGATGAAGCACTATCACTTTCCAAGAGGCTGTCAAAAAAAAAAAAAAAAAAGAGGAGAAATGGCGGGCTTTCTACACTGTCCTGAAGAGACAGGTCACCTCTTCGCTCACTCCCATGACGGTTTCGTGCAGCCGGTCGACTTTCAAACTGGTCGAGCCCGTCGCCCGAGCCGCGGGACGGGGCTTTCAGCCCCCGTGAAGAGCCACTCGTGGATCAAAGAGGCCCCCACTAGGTCACATCAAGCGGCGGCGGGTCCGTCTGTAGTGGACAGCTTCTGACAAGATAAACGCGGACAGTCGCTGTTCCATTGAAAACCGTAGAAGCTTCAAGTGGTCCCTGTCTTCCTAAACCGAGGGACTGATGTCTCAGTTTGCTGGGTGACGGTTTTCCCACGATCTCTGTCTCGCTCTATCCCTACCCCTCCCTCCCTCCCTCAATTATAATACCACAGCTGAAGGAAAGATTCACACACACACACACACACACACACACACACACACACACAACACAAAACAAAAAAGGAAAGATGAAAATGAAATGCAGTACGTCTTCAGCAATATTGTGTGACGCAGTGCAGCAAACAAAAGGAAAACAAACGATCTAGCTCTTCATGGAGTACTTTTGAAGCGGATGATGATTCGTGGAGAGAGAGAGAGAGAGAGAGAGAGAGAGAGAGAGAGAGAGAGAGAGAGAGAGAGAGAGAGATGGAGTACTTTTGAAGCGGATGATGACTGGTGGAGAGAGAGAGAGAGAGAGAGAGAGAGAGAGAGAGAGAGAGAGAGAGAGAGAGAGACGCTTTTGTGTAAAAAAAAAAACAAAAAACAAAACAAAAAAAAAAAACATGAACGAGGTTGTTTCTTTGTTTTGCCCTGCTAGTGAAGGAAATTCTCAATGATTAGGGCGGATGTGATTTAAGCAGTCAACATGGAAAGACGAAAGAAAATTAACAAGAGAGAAATACCGCTCTGAAGAGAAACGGAAAACATTCTGGGGTCCAGGAGGTAATTCTGACAGAAGAGAAACGAGGAAAGACGTGAGCCTGAGCGAGTTCTGCTGTGAAACTGAATCCAAAGAGGGGAAAGTGTGTTTTTCTCCCTTTCGCTCTGAGAACTTTGAGAGTGATTATGACAGAACCAAAGGAAAAGGTGGAAAGATCTTACAAGTCTAGAGAAGACTCTACTGAGACACTACAGAAAACAGAGAGAAGCAGATGCAGATGGCAGTTAAAAGGTTCTGCTGCTACTAGTACCGAAAAGAAAGAATAGAAATAAAAAGGGCAGTAAGAAGATTCTACTGTGACAAGACACAAGACGGAGAGCGGAAAGATAGAAGGCAGTGAAAAGGTTTAAATGAACTGTACACAAAAGAGGATAAGATACAGAGGACAGCGAGGTGGTTTTACTGTGACAGATCAGCAGAGAAAAACTGGAAAATTAAGAGGGCAGAGTGAAGGTTCCTTTGTGACAGTACATAAAAAAATGGTGGAAGTGAATAGTGCAGCAAGAGGGTTCTACTGCGACGGTACAGAAAAGACGAAGGTGGAAGACTAAAGGGGCAGTTAGAAGGTTCAGCGTTCATGGTGACAGTGCAGAAGAGAAAGAGAGAGGGGAAGATACAGAAGGCAGTGAGATGGTTCTGCCGTGACAGTACAGAAAGAGATACAGATACGTACAGCAATGAGAGAGTACCACTGCAACAGTACATGAGAGAAAGAGGGAAAAGGGCAGTAAGCGGGTTCTACTTTGACAATACAAAAGAGAAAGAGGGCAAGATGAGGAGGGCAGTGTGAGGGTGTTACTGCAACACTACAACAGAGAAAGTGGAGAACATATAGAGAAAAGTGGGAGGATTTCATTGTAACTGTGCAGAAGAGAAAGAAGGGAAGACAGGGAGACAGTTAAAAGGATGGGGGAAATGTTGAGGGCAGTGAGAGAGTTCTAATGTGTAACAGTACTAAACAGAAAGAGGGGACGACACAGAGTGCAGTGACAGAGTCGTTTTATGACTGTACAGAAAAAAAGAGGTGAAGATAAAAAAAAAAAGAGGACAGTAAGAGGGCTCAACAGTGAGAGTACAAAAGAGAAAAGGGGGGAAGCTACTGTGGGGATTGAGAGGCTTCTACTAAGACAGTACAAACGAGAAAAAGGGGGAGATACAGAGGGCAGTGAGAGGACTCTGCAGTGACGGTGCAGAAAAAAATGGGAAAGATGTAGAGGGCAGTCGGGGGGGGGGAGGGGGGGGTTTCTACTGTAATAGTACAAAAAAAGAAAACGGGAAGAATGTTGTGAGTGGGTTCTCCTGCGATAGTACGCAAGAGAAACAGAGGGAGGTACTGAGGGCAGTGAGAGAGTTCTACTGTGATAGGACAGGAGAGAAAGGAGAGAAAATAACAGGGCAGTGAAAAGGTTCAGTCGTGACTGTAAGACAACAAAGAGGAGAAGAAACAGAGGGCACTGAGAGGGTTGTATTTTGATGGCACAGATCGAAAAGAGAAAAAGACGACAATGCAGACGATAAAGAGAGGAAGATGTAGAGGGCAGTGAGAGGATTCTACCGTCACGGTACAGAAGAGGGAAAATAACAGAGGTTTGCAAGACAAGTTCATCCTTCCAAAACAGAGGAGACAGAAGGAAAGACCTGGACAGCCTGGAAATGGGTTTACCGTTACAGTACACAAAAACAAAGGGGGGTGGGGGGGGGGGGGGGGGAGATCTAGAGGTCTGGATATGGTTCTACTTTAACAGTACAGAAGACACAGAGGCAAAGATGAAGAAGGTCGTGAGAAAGTTCAATCGTGTCAATGAAGAAAAGAAAAAAGGGATGTTACAGAGTGCTTTTACAGGATTCCACTGTGAAACTATAGACGAGTGGGGAGACACAGAGAGCACTGAGAGAGTTGTATTATGACAGCAGACAGACGAAAGGGAGATGAAACAGCATGCTGCAAGATGGCTCTACTGCAACAGTACAGAGGGTCGGAGGAAACGCTAGGGACAGCTTAACAACAGAAGTCTTTAGAGAGAGAAACTCACACCCCTGCCCCTCTGACAAGCGTTTTGTGTCTCAACAATTCACACTCTATGGGGACCGGGCTGCATGCAGATCATGGAAGGATGGGCATTTCATGCCTGCCCTTTTTTTATGGATGCCTTACTTATGTATCTAATGGAGACACTTCTAATTTGGGAAATTTACCCTTTTTGAAGACCTTTTTGTTCCTACTCTACGAGATCAAGCTGGAACTCCTTTCAGCTGCCTTCTGACATTATGGAAGTCCAAACATGTTTAACAGCGAGTGGTACATCACATGGAAGGTACTATGTAGCTTCCTCACCTTTCAAAAGATGATGAGTGAGGTGTAAAAAGTGGATACTTGATTTAATCGACACAAAACTGTGAATCATTTTCGGCATCAGTGGCAGGTGGCAAAATTTCTTTGAAGTTTGGATGGATTTGAAAGATTTTGCTATTCGTCTTTGCGTCCCAGCCCTCTTACCTGATGTCTTTGGGACACACGACTGAAATTTGGGTTTGGGGGAATACAGAATCGGCACAATTTTAGTGTCACAGTAAAGGAGAGGGGTATTAAGGAGCGCGAGAGGGCTCTCCTGTGACAGTTCAGAAGAGAAAAAGGGACAGATGCAGAGGGCTGTGGGAGGGTTCTGCTTTGACAGCACACAAGAGAAAACAAGGAAGATATTAAGGGCTTTAGAAGATTCTAGCGTGACAGTACATAGGGAAAAGCAGGGACGGTACAAAATGGTCTTAGAGAAGTCTCCTGTGACAGTACAGAAGAGAAAGAGAGAGAGGTAGAAAGAAGGGTTTGAGAAAGTGCTGCGGGGACAGAGAAGGAAAATGGAAAGATATAAAAGACGGAAGAAGATTGTGTTGTGACAGTACGGGGCTGTCTTGTGACAGTACAGAAAAGAAAGAGGGAAACATCTCGCGGGCGCTGAAAGGGTTTTACTGCGAGAATACATAAAGAAAGAAGGTAAGATCTATACCGTTTGAAAAGGTATCTACCATTACTGTAAAGCAAAGTGAGATGGAAAAATTCAGAGAAAGGGAGAGTACTCTAAAAGTGCAAAAGAGAGAAGTTTAAATACAGGCTTAGAATGCAGGGGATTTGGAGGTGGGGGTGGGGAGAGTTCTACTGAGGCAGTATCAAAGAGAAAGCTGGAAACATATAGGGCCAGATGGCCAGATGGGGGATTCTTGTGTGAAAATGCACACAAAAGAGAGAAAAAGATATACAGTGATGGAGAGGGCATATAATGACTGTACAGAAAAGAAAGAGGGAAAAACATCAACTAAGGGGGTTAGTTCAGTGTAATGTGAAACCTGAGTATGCGTTTTATGTAAGGAATAGTTTCGAAGGATGGCTTGATTATGGTCCACTTTATTACGAAAGAGAGGCACCAATGCACCATAAGAAACAACGCATAGAATGTATTATTCCACAGCAACAAGCAACCACTCGATAACAAATATTTTCAATAATGTTCACCATCTATTGCTACTCACTGATCACGAGCAATTGCTTTCCCCCACGTAAGTAGTATAGTCACATGTTATTGAATTGCAAAACCCGTGTTATTTCATATTTCAACAATTTATGCATTCAATGCAAATGTATTATTCCGTATCACCGTTCGCCGATTTTTTTTAACAGCCCACTTCCCGCAGTCCCTCCATTCCCCCCCCCCCCCCCCCCCCCCTTTTTTTTTTTTTCAGTCACATAACTCATTTAGTATGTATCTATTCTTTTCACTCTCTTATTCTCTCTAATATTATCATACTGTGCTTAACTTTGATGGAACAGTAGCAGTCGTGACCAGGCCTCCGTAGTCGGTTGGATTACACGAAGGCTGTCTTGAAGTCGTGCTCTTCAATCTGTCTTTCTGACACACATTCTGTGGTCTTTAGGTCATCTATTCACCAGCCCGATTCTTCTCCTAAGATTGTCTTGTTTTCGGAAAGATCTCCTGGCAGTGACCAACGGACTTCGTTTCAATAAGATGAACGAATATCCCCTGCAGTTTGCAGCAGCATCATAGACCAGTCTCATATAGGCAGTTCTTCCTTCACGTAACTCTGCACTGTAGGGTTTTATCAACTTACCCAATATTTTTATATCATAAAAACCTCATGAAGTTAACAGCTTAATTACGCTTTCAGGCAAATCAGACTTCTTTGAATCAACTGTTTACGCCATCTGACTAATCAAATATTGTAACGTTCGTAAACTAATCGCCAAAGGTTTTCTCTCTCTCTCTCTCTCTCTCTCTCTCTCTCTCTCTCTCTCCCTCTCTCTCTCTCTCTCTCTCTCAGTCGCTTCTTCTTTCTCTCTAGTCCAAAATGCCACAGTTTCTTTCAGCCAATAGCTAGCCACTTGACTCACCCGGCATAACTTCCGTCGTTGCACGTGACCGGGGAATGACGAAGTCGCTTCCTTCGAAGCTGGGGCAGCTCCGTGTTCCGGCAAGAATGCGTCATGATGGCGATGTTGCGTAGCAATGCCTGGCCGCGGTTGCCTAGCTCGGTCAATCGGTGGACGCTGAGGGCGATGTCGTTGGGGCTGGATCCTCGCTGAGGCCGCCGGGCCACCACCCCCGGGCCTGAGGAACAGACGCAGACCACCAGCAGGTAAAGGAGACGTCGCACGTGCAGCCCCGTCGATACCCAGTTGCGGTGGCAGCGATCTTCCATGCTATCTCTGCAAGAAGCCAGAGGAAGAGGTTTTGAGGGGAAGATGGATTGCTTTTTTTCCCCTTTTTTTCTTTTTATTCTACCTTCAACTTCGGCTTTAGACAAAACTAGTGGTTCCTAACAATGATAACAATAAAAGAAAAGACAAATGAACACAAATGCCTCTGTAGAAGAGCGGTGGGGAGAAGTGTGGTGGTGGTAGTGGTAGTGGCGGTGGTAGGAGACAGCCAAAACCGGCTGGCAGCAACAAAAGCAAGGAAGAACCCAAACAGCAGGTTGTTTCGGAATGGATTAGCTGAGTTTTAAATAACGCGACTTGATCACAATGAGTGATGCTTGAATACCAGCGTAAATCTTTAGCACCACTTACCTTGCTTGTCTCAAGTCAGGTTCACCATGGCTCCCCCCCCCCCCCCCCCCCCCCCCTTTCACCTTCACACTCTCCTTTGTATTTTTACGTATGCATCTCTGATTAAACCCCGACTTCGAGAGCGGCAGCAATAACCTTTGCTGGTGACTCGGATGTTTGTTCACTCAATCAGCTCCCACAAACTCTTTCAGCTACCTGGCACCTACCTTATGAGCTCTGCCGGCCATAAATCTCATCCACTTGTCTCTTGCTTCCTTTTTTTTTTTTTTTTTTTTTTTTCTTTTTTTTTTTTAGCCGCCGCCGCCGATTAGCATTGTGGACATGCCACGCTCAATTCCGACGACTTCAAAGTGCGCCGAAATGGCTTGTGTTTGGTTTCATGCTCCGTTTGGCCCCAGCTCCATCCATTTCACACCTGTCTACCCACCGAGAATGCGACCCGGCCCTATGAATAGCGCAGAACGGCAGTTTGATGCATACCGTCGCGGCGGAAAAACTGACCGCAAAAATGACATTTCCTATTTGTCAGTGACTTGGAGTTAAGCCGGTGGAGGATTAATGAACTGACATCGTTTCATTGTTGACTAAGCCAGGGCCTTTAAGCGTGAGCCTGCGGTCAGCTAGCTGAGCGCGCGGCTAACACTGACTGCACTAACCCCGATGGAATGCTGCCAGGGGGCGGAGAGGCCGTAAAGGGCGTTGATGTTTTCGTCAAAATGCACTCGATGACCCAGCATGGCATGGAGTACGATCATCACGCTGATAGTATCATTCCGCGAAGGGATGGTGCGGTAGAGGGGTGTGGGAAAGGGCGGGAAGAGGCTAGAGGGGACAGAACTGGGTTGGGATGAAGGAGAAGTGGGTATCTCTTTTATGGAGTACTTGTGACGAGAGCATGGATAGTTACGACAGCGTGTTTAGGCCTTAGTGACGGGAACTTCAATAACAGAACCGGAAGACTCTAAAACTCCGGAGTATGTGGTCCTTAAACTAATCTAGCCGTAACTCTATGAGACCTGTAGAACCTTGCATTATTAAACTGTGCCGCGGTGTGGGCTGGTGGGGGATGCGCTCTCTTCTCCATCAATAAAGAGAACATCCGCCGATCGTTACAGTACAGCTGGGTACAGGACATGAGGAGGAATGAATATTACTGGAAGGAGGTGGGGGGCTGGGTGGGAATATATGAAAGACTGAGTCGGGCGGGGAATAGGCAAATCCGACAACTGGACTTTAGATTATCGAAGTGCTTGACCAAATTTTATGAAAACTGTGTGTGTACTTAGAGCAACGACAAAGTGAGTGCAAGAAAGGCTCAACGATGGAACAAAGTGGCTCATTTTCAGCAGGACAGGAATAAACCAAGTTCATGTGTCTGATTCTTTTCCATACATACACAAAGTAGGTCTATAAACCATAATGGTACAGTCTGGAAGAAAAAGATTTTGTTAATTTTTGTAACACCACCATGAGAACACACGAAGTGCACATGCACGCAGATGATCCGTAAATGAAAAACAGTCATAAAAACTCGATTTTTTTCCTCCGAAAATGAGCAATATTCTTTGAAAGTCTGTCATTGTGAGTATTTTCCATTTTAAAGAACAATAAAATGTTTGTAACTCCATCTATGAACATGTAACTATTTCCATTTCCTAGCAGGCATCTGACTCAGCAGGATGATTCCTGTAATTTCTATGTCTAAAGATCACATTTTCTCAACCATTGCATCTGACATCAGCAGGACGTTCTTTTTTTTGCGTATCTTTTATTGATTCTTGTGCTGTAATTTCTATGTCTAAAGATCACATTTCTCAACGATTGTAAAACATCACATCAATCAAAAGAAAAATTGCAACTCGTTCTCAGGTTGGAAGCTTGACAGAGTTCTTTTTTTGAGAGAGAGGAGGAGAGAGGAACGGAACAAGAACGACGAGATCTTGCTTTTCTTGATTTTCTTGTTTGAGAGAGAGAGAGAGAGAGGGGGGGGGGGGGGGAGGGGAGAGAGAGAAACAGATTTACAGAGGCAGAGAGAGAGAGAGAGAGAGAGAGAGAGAGAGAGAGAGAGAGAGAGAGAGAGAGAGAGAGAGAGAGAGAGAGAGAGATCCGACCGACGGAAAGATTTATCCGACCGAACGGAAAGAACTATTCAACCTGACACCTAATTTCACACGCAGAAAGGATTCTGTTAGTGAGCGTTACGCACGGTTTTCCTCCAATGTTAAGCTGACAGGCACGCAGGCATATATAAATGAGATTGGAACACTCATGTCTTTCTTGGCGCAGAAAAAAAAAGTCAGACCGATGATAATCCAACGAACGTCCATATTACTGATTGCACGTGCGTTCTGACATTGCTTAGTGTTCCTCGGGTAAACATACAACTTTTTTTTTTTTTTTTTAAACGTTGTTGTTACATTTGTGCATCGAGTGGTGACGCTGTAAGACTGACAGGTCTTCCACGTGGAAAGAAGAAAAATCACATTAAAAGTATTAACAAAAACTGCTTCAGAAGTATTAGCGTTCCTGTCATTTACAGAGCGCGACCGTCTCTGGGAAATGGGTCATTCCCGAGCAGCTGACAAGGAACTGGGTGACTGAAAATTATACTGACTGATCCGTGAAATGATTGTGATGGACTGTAAACACGCTGATAGTTATCTACCTCCTTGAGGTATCCAGTTTTTTGACAAAAACTATTCCAGAACGGCTCTTTGCCATCCTCGGGGAAAATGAGGGAGTTGGGGAGGGGGCGGCGAAAGCAAATACACGGACCGCTCTACAGTCATTGTTCAGATCCAGCACAGGACATTCCTAGCCAGTAGTAGGGGACAGCAGATCACAGAGTAAACATGTCGTAACGTCCAGCCCAACCCTGTTTTCCAGGGATCTTCCACCCGCCTGCACATCGGCATCCCAACCGGACTCCTCCCACCCTAAGGTCAATGAGCTAACTTCCTACGCCTTGTTACTCTAATCACTTTCAACCCACTCGTTTAATTCGCCGCCACTCCGTCGCCTCGTGCTGACCAGTCTTGTCCAGAGAAAGAAAGCGAGCCTCTTTGCCTTAGGCATCAGTGCAGAACTACATTAGCTCCCACTACAGTGAGGGACCGTAGAATGCAAGCGCAAGAAGAGAGAGAGAGAGAGAGAGAGAGAGGGGGGGGAGGAAGGGAGGGAAGAGAGAGAGGGGATCCGTAAACGACGGCACAGAGGGAGGGGGGGGGGGGAGAGAGAGAGAGAGAGAGAGAGAGAGAGAGAGAGAGAAGGGAGGGAGAGTGAGACAGAGAGGTCGTAAATGACGGAGAGAGAGAGAGAGAGAGGGGGGGGGGGGGGGAGGGGAGAGAGAGAGAGAGAGAGAGAGAGAGAGAGAGAGAGGGTGAGAGAGAGAGAGAAGAAGGGGTAGACGACGTGGTGCAGTAGTTAGCGTTATGGACCACGAGTGAAAGGTAAAAGTTTAAAATCCCTCCCGGGGTAGATCTCCGAAAATGCAGCTGTAGATCTTGATCAACTGTCTGTCTGTCTGTCTATAGATACACATATACATACTTACAGATTATTTCCCCGTACCATCATGCATCGTCGTATGTCAGTAACTGTGAGTAAAATCATCTCTTTTTTTTTTTTTTTTTTTTTTTTTTTTTTTATAAATGCGATTCTGGAACATGTTCCTCCTCCTCCCCCCTCTCTCTCTCTCTCCCTCCCCTTCTCTCTCTCTCTCCCCCCCCCCCCCCCCCCCCCCCCCCCCTATCCACATATCATGTTCATCTTTTGGCGAAGAAATGATGTGATGCATGCAAGACAGACACATTGGCCTAATCACGCACTGGAACTTTTAGAACCTCCCTTTTTTGCTGTCAGTCATTATTATGTAATATGAGAACTCACATCACACACATCATGTTACTTAGCTTAGCATCTCGTGATGAGGAATGAACATCATCTGGAGTAAAGAAGATAAGTTACGTAGAAAAATAACTGAAAAGGATCCGCCCTCTTGTGTGTGTGTGTGTGTGTGTGTGTGTGTGTGTGTGTGTGTGTGTGTGTGTGTGTGTGTGTGTGTGAGTGTGTGTGTGTGTCTTTCACACCCAAAAACTCATCACCATTTTCTATTCCAAAGGAGTCTCGCCCCGAAAACGCCTCACTTACAGAAAAAACACCTGCCGACATATGCACTGCCAGACCCAATGACCTGTGACCACAAGTCTGTCAGCCTCCTTTTGCTGCCACACCAAATGCTGGTAGACATGAAACATCAGAGGCAAGCGCTTCTCTGTGCCTGTCTCTTTGATGTTGCCCAAATCGGGGAGGATCTGACCTGATTTAAGTGCCAAGCAGTGCATCTATCAGGCGTAATTATCACTTCTTCCCCTTTCTACGTCTCCAGACAAAAGAAGCTTTCCTTTGTAGCTAGCTGCCGGCTGAAATGGTCCAGCATGTTTAAAGAGAGAAGCTGTTACACAGAGAGAGAGAGAGAGAGAGAGAGAGAGAGAGAGAGAGAGAGAGAGGCTTCGGGCAACTGTTTTGGAATTCTTTTACCTAATGGCCGGCACTTTTTTTGCGACGCCTTCACGTTAGTATCATCGTCGATCGACCTTTCTTTGTACGTGTGTATATGAGTGCGCGCGTGTGGGTACGCCCTGAATGACATGAAAAAGACTGACCACACGAGCTATTGACTTGGAATGTTATTCTCATAGTTACGTTGCGCCCAGATGGGGTTATGTAACTTACCGGGGAAAGAAAAACTCCGTAAAACGCTGGAAGGTTTGGAGGTGTAAACTAAATCAAAGAGTAAGAAAGAACAAATACCGACTTAATCAAGATCTGAAACGGGGAAGGCTGGCTGATGTCACACGAGACAGTGAATTGCCGAAGTACTTGTTCGGCCTGAACTTGATTTGATTTCGGTGATACGTTAATAGTTCCACGTTTCAGTTTTTCATTTTACCGTGTACGAAAGACTCGTTTCTCCAGCCTTTCACTGACACTGACAGCTATCCATCTAGCCTACACGAAGTCATTTGCTGATGGATGCCTTTCTGCCAGCACACTGAAGTCACATACTGGAACAAAACGTCACTCAAAAAAAAACAACATAAAAAGGGGTGGGGGTGGGAAGGAATGTTATTCATCACACACACACACACACACACACACACACACACACACACACACACACACACACACACACACACAGAGAGAGAGAGAGAGAGAGAGAGAGAGAGAGAAGAGGTGTTTCTAGACGCAAACTGCATCTTATTTCAGATTGTTTGAGTTCAGTACCTTTAGGGCCCTGTGCCATTAGGGCCCGATTCCTATACTAACCAGTTTCATCAGGGAAGATGTGCAATATGTGAGGTGTGAGCATCATGTGGCAGGTGCGGATCAAGTACCAATAGAAGGGGCTCAAAATGAGGTCGGGCTGAAGGACCAAGGAGCAACTCTTGTAAAAACGGGGCAGGAACGAGAGGGTGTGAGGGGTGGTGGAGGTGCAAATTTTGTAAAGGCGAGGAAAATGAAGGGAATGGTGATGGGGAAGGAGGGGGGGGGGGGGGGGGGGGGGGGGGGGGGGGCAGGGAATGGAGTTTGTAAAAGTAGGATGAGGAGGTGGTAAAAGAGGCAAAAAACGGTTTAAAATAGAGTATGGGAGGGGACACGGTGCTAGTTTCGTCGTAGAAGGGGATCGGGGTGGGGATGGGGGCAAAGGGTGACGATTTGTTAGAGAGAGAGAGAGAGAGAGAGAGAGAGAGAGAGAGAGAGAGAGAGAGAGAGAGAGAGAGTGAGTGAGAGTGAAAGAGTGTGTGAGTGTGCGCGCGTGCGTGTGTGAAGAAGGCATCTGTTGGTAGGTCACAAAAATCTGTTTACTGCGCATTTGAACGCTCCGCGCCCCCCCCCCCCCCCCCCCCCCCTCCTTTTTTTTTTCTTTTTTTTTGAGGGATGAGAGGTCCGGAACCCCTTTAATCTTCACCCCTCCCACCATTCCAAAAAATTTGCCCTTGTATGTTTTTTTGTTGTTGTTGTTATTACAGAAAGACATACAAGCAGGTACAGTCAGACGGATAAACAAAGACCCCAAGACAAATCGAGAGAGAGAGAGAGAGAGAGAGAGAGAGAGAGAGAGAGAGAGAGAGAGAGAGACAGACAGACAGACAGACAGAGAGAGACAGACAGACAAACAGAGAGAGAGAGAGAGAGAGAGAGAAGAGAGACAAAGAGAGAGACAGAGAGAGAGAGAGAGAGACTGAAGCCGAGTGGGACAGAGAACGAGAGTGAGTGAGAGGGGCTTACGGAGAATGACAGAGGCACTCACGATCAAAAGCGCGCGTGCGTGTGTATATGTTTCTGTTGTGGTGTGTGTGTGTGTGTGTGTGTGTGTGTGTGTGTGTGAGAGTGAGAGTGAGAGAGAGAGAGAGAGAGAGAGAGAGACAGACAGACAGACAGACAGACAGACAGACAGAGAGTTTGGCGTGAGAGAAAAATTGAGAGAGAGGGATAGGAGGGGCGTGGAATAAACTGACATTGAATATTTAACCGACCGCTGAGGGAACGTGTGAAGCGAACATGACTATGGAAATCATTAACGAGAGAGAGAGAGAGAGAGAGAGAGAGAGAGAGAGAGAGAGAGAGAGAGAGAGAGAGAGAGAGAGAGAGAGAGAGTTTCTCTCCTCTTTTGCCCCCTCATCTCCCGCTCCCCACCACCATCCCATCCCTCACCTCAAGCCCACCCCGGAGGTCTCTTTTTCCATCACTGTTTCTGTATCTCCCTGTGCCTCATCATTTGGACAGATGGTTAGATGGACCTCATCAACGTGAACGTGCACTGGGTTCTTATGGAGCCCGGACTTACCGATAACAAGCCCAGCTGAAATGGTGTCCTGATGGTCTAAACCCCATTGGTGATGAGCCTTATTGGAACCGAGACCTAATGGGACGGGATGTAATGGGACTGGGACCCGATGGAATAGCTGAGATTGGCTAAGGTTGATTCCACTAAGACCCAGTTCCAACAGGACCAGGCGGTGGGACGTAGTGGTTCTGGGACGTAAAGTTGTTTCCGTTAGGTCCTGGTATACATAGTCCTAGACTGGGCCCTTTTAGAACTGGGCCTCAATGGTAATGACACCAAGTCGCACTCTCCCGCCTCAGTCATCTGTCAGGTGTCTTCAGAAGGTATGTTTGGTCGACACAAATGGAAGTCCTGGCTGATGCTACACTGCACAGCTGTTGCTCCAATAAGGTCATTAAAGCCAGTGGTCTAGATTCAGTAGTTGGAGATGGGTCCGATTCACCGGTTAGCTGAACCTTGCATAAATACACAAAGTCTGTAAGCCCAACGGAAACTTCGTAAGATGTTCGAAGTTATTCAGACATGTACAAGTTCTGTGCAGGGAAACACACACACACACACACACACACACACACACACACACACACACACACACACACACACACAGGAGGAGAAAAAGACAGACACATACAGACAGACAGACAGACAGACAGACAGACAGAGAGAGAGAGAGAGAGAGAGAGAGAGAGAGAGAGAGAGAGAGAGAGAGAGAGAGAGAGAGAGAGAGAGAGGCCCGAAGACTCCAGACACGGCTGGTAGCAACAGGTGGTTTTCAAGACTTCTCCTCCTGTCAGATACCTCCTTTTTCAATGAGGTGGTCTAACACTCGTGCAGTAGCCAGGTTTCCTCGCAGACTGGTCTTGCTAACGCACTCTCTCATCACCCCCTGCCTGGAAGCTTTTGATCTTCGCCACTAGCTTCTGCTACACAGAAAATCTTCAAAGAACCCTTTGGCTTCTCTCCCTGACAATACGAGCCGATCACTTTCACAGTTTTTTTGCGCGCATAGTTAACTTTTGTTAGTCGTTCTACGGAAAATACGCTTGATCTTTTTTCTCACGGGAGGTTTAAGGAGAAGGGGAGGGACAAAAAGAGAAAAAGAAAAGAAAAGAAAAGATCCCCCCCCCCCCCCACACACACACACACACACACACACACACACACACACACACACACACACACACACACACCTGGGCGGGCGGGCAAAAGAATCAGGAGAGGCTGACGTGTACGTTCACTTTGAAGTAGTTCTTTTGGGAGGTTCCGTAGTGAAATGATTAATGACAAAAAAGCTGTCTGGGAAGGAAAGGTGGAGAGTAGGGGGAGAGGGGGGGGGGGGGGGGGGGGGGGGCGTAGGTGGAGTGTGGGGGGTAGGGCTAGGAGAGGGCGCGTGAGAGAGAGGTGAGGGGAAGAAAGGAGTCCATCAGTCAGCTCCGAGACCAAAAAGCAACAGTCGTCAATTCCAAATCCCATCAGCATGCATGCGTGGCTATGTTCTACTTCAAAGCAGATGATAACAACAATAACAGGTGTGTCGCGGACCGGTGTCTGGCGCGCTCACGGCTATTTACATCGGTGGAATGCAAAAGCTGTGAGCAACGTCTCTTTGTCGAGCCCACAAGTCAAAAGAAACATGTCTGTTGTCCAAACAGCGACTGATAATGGGCAATTATCTACACACTGACATAAAACGGCGAAAAATGCAGTTGCAGACCGTCTAATAATGGACACATTTATGGTCTTTGCAGCTGTTAACGTCTCCTTCCTGTTTTAGTGTGGAGGAGGCGACACAGCATCGTTCGTATTATATCTTTTCCTTGTTGTAGTTTAAAGAGTTCAACACACCATCGCTCTTATCCTTTCCTGCCGTTTGAAAACAGATGTTTCTTTCCGTACACGAGTAATGCACTGTAAATCATATTCCTGCTCCCCCCCCCCCCCCCCCCCCCCAAAGACCCTGATATTAAACTTCTGGTACTGTTGTACACCGGTGTTTTTTTTTTTATTTCTGCTTACGAGTGATGCATCTTAAATTATATTTCCTATTCCCCAAGGGGATGTTGGAAACAAAATTATGGTACATGGATTCATTCTTAAGAATCAGTTATACCTATTAAGTCTGCACAGTCATCTCTTTCAGATCTGTTAAAAACAATCTCTTTCAGATCTGTTAAAATCATCTCTTTCAGATTCAAAAAAAAAAAAAAAACAACAACAACAACAACAACAAAAAAACAATCTCTTTCAGATCTGCTAAAAAAATAATCTGCATTCTTTATATCTAACAGTCCTTGGATCAAATGTCCGTTCCAAACAGACTAATGAAAAGAAGTTCAATGAGAGGCAAGGCAGTTTAAAATCAGACACCCACTTGGGCCTAGGTATTTAAGGTAATGGATCCACCAGTCACTGTGAGCAAAGGTAACGCATCTAAAGAACTTTATGCTGATTTACAAATTCATCCTAAAATACACACAGTGCTAAACTTGATAAGAACTACGTGACTTAGCACGTTCTTTAAAGCCTTTGAAACACAGAAGACAGGGACTGAAATTCTTTACCTTGGGAAGGAAAACTGAAGTGAGGCAGCGTTCAAGTACCCGTATGGGATATTGTTACTACCGTAGATCGTATTTTGTCTGGGGTCCCCATGGCACAATGATTGCGTTTTCTTCCTCGCTTGGAGACTGACCTGTATGCAACAAATAGTTATAACAGTTTGAGTCAGTTATTCGACATTTGCAGCGTAGTCAGTAACGAAGAAAAGCGCTTTTTCCGTTGTTTTTTTTTTTTTTTTTAAGCATAATAATCATTCATGTTGTGAATCTCCCTAGTCTAGTGCCGGTTGCCATCGTTTTTCTTTTCATGCTTTTGCAACTCTTAAAGGCTTTCTTCTATACTGATACATTGAAATTCTTTCTTTTGCATACCTCTGTCCACGAGTTTGTTATTCTCTTCATGTCACTTCAAATCCGTCTGCAGAAGCAGGCAGCACGCTATTCCTTGTTACTTTTTTGTGGTGGTGTGTTTTATTGTGTTTTCGCTTTTCTGACTACCCATTAGTGTATTACAAATGCAGGAGTGCAAAACCCATTTTGGTTTTAACAGAGCTATGAAAAAATAATAATATTTCAAATTTACCCAACTAAAGAGCAACAATAAACATTTGCGCATGTTGTGCTCTGACCTGAGATACACATACATTACATTCACTGTTTACACAATAACTTGTAGACATCGGACAAATTCTATTAAAAAACGCAACAACATACTTTAGGATACATTTCCATCATAGCTAACTGAATGATCTACTGACCAAATGAGTAAATGAAATAAATAAACCATCGACAACAATTAAGAAAACGAACAGAAAAATGAGAGACAGAGTTGCAAACATCTTATCACAGTTGAATTGTACGTTGAAAACCAAGCTATCTTTATCAGTGTCGATGAGATCAGCGAGGGCTGTTCCCACACACTCCAACGCATGCAACTCTATTCGATTCAAGATCGGCAGAGACAGAAAAATATTTGTGTACGGTGTGAAAATAAAAGTGTGTGTGTGTGTGTGTGTGTGTGTGTGTGTGTGTGTGTGTGTGTGTGTGTGTGTGTGTGTGTGTGTGTGTGAGAGAGAGAGAGAGAGAGAAAGATGGGATCACCGTTCATAAGAGTCTGAAGAGAGAGAGAGAGAGAGAGAGAGAGAGAGAGAGTGTCACCGATCATAAGAGTCTGAACTTTCGTGTAATTCTGAACAAGATTAAGAATGATGTTAGCGCGCACTATATTAAAAAGAGGACACGAACATAAATCTTCAGCTGTTTCTCTTTCATGACCAAAGGCACAACCTGGGCCATTGGCTAAATGGGGGTTGAACATATTCATCATTTAAATCACTTATTCCAATGCAAAGGAGACAATTAATTATTGGTTACTTTCTCTCATGGAAGTAAATGTGCAAAGGTACATTAGTATCATGAACAGAAGGTAATGTTTAAATGCATATGTAAGAAATTACAGACTTTAATCTGATGTGGGAGAGACTTCTATAGTTCCACAGTATCGGGAACTTCTTCGATTTTATTTCAGTATTGCATCTTGGTGGAGCACGTTCTTCAGGTCTAGTTTGTGATAAGATTTTCTTTTAGAAAATAGTTCCGGAACGAGATTTAGGTCACATACTATCAAGCATTTTGAAATACAATATATGTTTGTGTGTGTGTGTGTGTGTGTGTGTGTGTGTGTGTGTGTGTGTGTGTGTGTGGTTCGAATTGCTTCCTGATGCAGCTCTTCCAAAGAATTTGAAGTAGAGTCAGAACAGTTAAACCGTGTGAGGCCCCAGCGTAATTAAAATGAGGCAAAATAAAGGATCTGTACATAACTACCAACGCTTTTGTGTTAAGTTTATACCCGTAAGTCTTCAAACACAAACGGCAACATGGTAACATCTTAACTATACTTTTGATATGTTCAACTTATTTGGATTAGCTTTAAATATTAAAAACCAAGGTAAATATGTTGGTCTGTGTTTTGTATGTGAATAGAGCCACATGCAAGAGGTAGGATCGGATTTTCATGTTGTTTGAAGTTCAGTTTGTTGCGTTCTTTCGTCATTGAATTCAAATTTCCAACGTTTGGCCCAAAGACATTTTTCATCTAGATGCGAGTTAAATGTTTCTGCGCCAAAAACAGGATTGTTGGGCGTGAACGGCATACTTGTATTATCTTCAAAGAGTTAGAAATTAGATTTGTCACCGTCTGCTATATCACTGATATGAATAACAAATAGAAGAGGACCTAATGCTGAACCTTGGGGAATACCTGCAGGAATCCTCTTGCGCTCAAATTTACACCATTCGCAGAAGACGTTAAAGATAAAGACCTGAAACTGTACCTATCTAATCATACACACAAACATGCGCGCGCGCACACACACGCACACAAACACACACACGCACGCACAAATTAAACGAGCAGGTCTTGTGCGATTAAAAATGAACTAGATGGAGAAATCATCAATATTGCTGCTCACATTGCTAACAACCCGTATTACACACATCATAACCTTTATAGGCAGACGATTCCCCGTAAGAGGTCAGTCATTTGGGACAAAAAAAAAAAAAAAAAAGCCAAGCCAATGAATGTACTTGCAACCTTAGAACGCGATCGATTTCAAACCTGTATAATTAATGTAACCTTTTGTAAATGTTCTTGGATTTAAGAGGATTTCTCCAGCTTTTACAAGACTTCTTCTGAGCTGGCCTTCATAGTGGCAACACTTTTTGTGTGTCGCGCGTCGTTCACGCTGCCCTGGTATTTATGACCTTGAGGATAGTCAGACTTGCTGGCTTTGGAGGACCAGTTCAGAGGTGACACACAGAAAATGTTGCCTCTTCACAGCTCCAAGCGAGGAGGGTTTAATAAAAGGGGGGGGGGGGGGGGGGGGGGGGGGGGGGGGGGGGTAGGAGGAAGGGTATCTCATTGTTCCGCTACGTCGTTTGAAGTCGTGTCCCGTGAAGCGTCAACGGACACGTGATAGCACACGCCGTTGATTGACAACCTCGTCCAGGAAATCCTCCCCCTTGCCACCCGACTAGTGTCCCATGAGGAACCAACAAACGGGCGTGCAGTTCTTTGTGCTGGTCTTTTTGAAGCCGTGAACTTAGATCCCCGTCTTGCCTCGCGAACGTCTTCCGTTTCCCGCGGAGGGGACGGGGGGCCGCTTCTTCAGTTTCTGTCAGGACCGTAGGAGATGACACGTTTCCGCACGTGGATGAACACCATATCCTACGTCTCCACTACAGGCTGCGATCACGTAGCGGTTGCTAGGTGTCCGTGGTCATAGGTCTTCGTGTCCGTCTGGAAGAGGAGCTCTGATTTGTGGGCGAAAGGGGGTGGGGTGGCGTGGGGGTTATCTCTCGGGTTAATTGTGGTAAAGAAACTCATCTGTCTGAGAGAAACACGTGAGACAAGTGGGTCTTTGTATATCCGTTTGGACTTTGCACTTTACATTTTCACAAGCATTCGGCATTGCTGTTTTAGATGCGAAAAGGGGTTATTGACTGTACTCTGCTCTTCCATAGCTTGACATACTTTCTACATTATCAGTTCTGTTATAGACCCGTTTGCTTCCAGTCTCTCCTCAGCAAAGCCATCTTTTTCTCAGAATGTTAAGGTAGGTGTAAACGTTTCCTCAGTATATTTCAAAAGCTGCACTATTCCGTTGATTCCTACCCTCTCTCTCTCTCTCTCTCTCTCTCTCTCTCCTTTGTCAGGCCATGCTGTTTTTGTTTGAATAAATCTTGCAGAATATTTCAGTCTTTATACCAAATCTCTCTCTCTCTCTCTCTCTCTCTCTCTCTCTCTCTCTCTCTCTCTCTCTCTCTCTCTCCCTCCTATTTCAGTCTTAATACCAAATCTCTCTCTCTCTCTCTCTCTCTCTCCCCCCCCCCCCCCCTCTCTCTCTCTCTCTCCTTTTTCAGTCTTAATACCAAATCTCTCTCTCTCTCTCTCTTTCTTTTTTGTCTGTTTTATGGCCGACTGTGGAGATAGGGCCTTGTGACAGTGCAGAACACAGTCACAGTGCACAGTGACCATACGGAAAGTCCTTCTGACAGCGAGAAAGACAGTACCACGGCATCCTTTTCGAGGGGCACGCAAGACAGTATGGAGAAAGGTTGACTATGTCTGGAGTTGCACTGTTCCACCTGTCAGCAAAACAGCAACAAGTGAGGCTGCTTCATACACCTAGCAGTTTGCCGTTAGTTCCCCAGTCATGAAATACGGCCTTGTATGCCCATGGGGCTTCCATGGAGGTTCCTCGTGTCGCATCCAGTGGCCGTTATAAATGGTATTTGCCAGGAAGCAGTTATGCCCCTTGACGTCTTAGCAGAATGCCCTATGCATGCTTGCACCCTATGACAACACAGCACAGGCTTTCGAGAGTGATTCAGGACTGCTCCCTGGCTGATTGCTTAGGCAGTTGGTGACAGTACTTCTCTGGATCATACTGGCATCTTCGGGTATATTGTTTTCTTTCTTATTAATCAAGTAAATATTCTTATGTAAAACTTGGTACAAAAAGATCGGTGCTTTTTCCCCATTATCATACTCCGAAGAAGATAATTTCTTTGACATGAAACTTTGTTTCATTCATCCAATGGGTCCATGAAATCGATTCAAAACCATTTACTTCTGTGTAAAACCCGCCCCCAAAAAAAACAAACAAACAAACAAACGAAAACAAAAACGGAGACAAGAAAACTTGCAAACAAAAGCAAAACATCTTGTAGAGTGCGTGAAATCTCCAGTAAAAATGGTTGACTGTGCCAGACGCCAAACAAAGACTCCGTGAAATCAGCAGTAAAAATGGTTGTGACCATGCCGAAGCCAAGAAAAGAATTTTAACATTTAGCTCTTTAAAACCGAAAGGAAGCAAAAAAACAAACCACTTCTAGGGGAGTACGCGTGGTATATCAGAACAGTGTCTCCGATGAATCCGCCATAAAATGTTTGTGAGTGACGCCAGACACGCAAGGTAGAGAAGGTTTAAATAAAGAGTGGTCCGTCACTTTGTAAACACCTTGCAGTGGAGGACCACTTTGTCCAGGACAGCTGGGGGAGAGGTCCAGTTTTTCCCGTAGATGTCTACACTTCTACGGAGAGAGAGAGAGAGAGAGAGAGAGAGAGAGAGAGAGAGAGAGAGAGAGAGAGAGACTCATTTTTTCTTGTTAGTTTAGGTAGAGTGGGGAAGGCAGCACACCCTCCTTTCGTTCAACAAATTCAAGAGCGAAAAGGGTAATCAACAGCACTGTTCTCGCCTACCTTTGTGAAGAGTTATTCGGGCACTAAACTGAAGAACTTCAACTATTCTTCTAAGCCTGTCAGTTGTGTGCACT
>JADBJO010001682.1:307500-322500 GCA_016801955.1 Conus betulinus
CTGGCGTGGAAGATACTTGCAGCTTAAGAGCTGGCTTTGGCCAACGACGTAACGTTTCCGGCTATTTATTATGACAGGTGCAAGAGCTTCATATCAGGCTATTGTTTTGTCAAACTACCTATGTACCCGTCTGTGTGTGTGTGTGTGTGTGTGTGTGTGTGTGTGTGTGTGTGTGTGTGCGCGCGCGCGCGCGTGTGTGAGTTTAAGGAAAGGGGGCTCTGATCTCCTACCCCTCCCCCCCCCCCCCCCCCCTTTTTTTTTTCTAAGAAAATGGACTCTCTCTCTCTCTCTCTCTCTCTTGGTAGTGTTCAGTGGTGCCTATTTTGATCGAAGAAAAAAAGGCAAGAGACCAGTTCATAAGCTCCCCCCCCCCCCCCCCCCCCCCCCCCCCCCCCCCCCCCCCCCCCTCCCCCCCCCCCCCCAACACACACACACACACACACACACACACACACACACACACACACACACACCGCCTTCGAATGACGATCGTTGTTTAATCACAGCTCTAGTCAAAATTGCCTGAGTGTCCTCTACTGCACGGAGATCGCAGCACATCCCTTCAAAGACGGTCGTTATGAATCTTCTGAAGGGATTGCTTTTAGTACTTAGGAATGCGCTCCGTATGGCGCTATTTCTTGGTACCTCGGATGGGGACAGGGAGGAGGACAGCGCTTAGGTGTCAAGGATATGAAGGGGGAAGTCAAACGGAAGTAGTAAGCAAAAGACGATGGCTTGACACATGTGGGACATAATGTTTTTTTTTTTTTCTCTCTCTCTCTCCTTCTTTTTGATGACTCTGGTGTAGTCAGCTCAGAGGTTCTTCTCTGCTACGGGTAATCATGTAACGCAACAACAGCTGCCGTATGTAGCGAGTAAACCAACTGAGTAAAGGAGGAAATGAAATGTGAAGCTTGGATTCTAAGCTAAGATAGGAGCCATATAAGCTTCTCTCAAAATCAGCAAGAACAATAATGAAAACAAAAAAGTAACAGTAGTAGTAGTAGTAGTAGTAGTAGTAGTAGTAGTAGTAGTAGCAGCAGCAGCAGCAGCAGTAAGAGTAGTGGCAGAAGTAGCAGAAGAGCTAGCAACTGTTACAAGCATTATAGAGTTAGCACGAAAGTTTCGACCTGATGTGGAATGGCTTCTTTCAGGTTCGACTTCCCAAGTTACACGGACGGATAAAAAAAAAAAAAAAAAAAAGAAAGAAAGAAAGAAAAGAACAAAAAACAACCACAAGTAAACCCACGGACCATATCTGACCGATCGCAACCCGGTTTAAAAATAACTGCGCCTCCGCCAGGGCAGACGTGGAAAGTACAATACTTGGGGGCAGGGGGGGGGGGGGGGGGGGGGGCGGGGGGCGGAAGGGGTAGAAGGGGTGGTGAGAGAACACCATCGTATTCGCCACCTGGAACGTAAGAATAATCAGGCAGGTTGGGAAAACTGAAAGAACTGATCCCATGAGGAGGACAGACACTCCTGGCATATTCTTGGCCTCTGCGACGTCAGATGAAAGTAAAACGGAGAAGTAGAGACAGGAGAAGGGCTTTCTTGTTCGACAGTGGAAAAGAAGACAAACGCGTACGGAGCGTGGTCTGGGGGATGCTGCCTTATTTCCAGCAGAAACACATTCTTTCGGTCAGCGAGCGAAACTATTCAACAGTACGGTAGTGCAGATGTATGCTTCAGCGTCGGACTGCGATGATGACCTGACTGAAGAATTAATTAGAAGTTCAGCACTGAACGGTCAACAACTAGATTTGTGAGATGTTAAGAAAGGCGCGTCCTCATCATTCAGGTTGACTGGACCGAGGTTTGCATACATGTCCAAACAGATAGGTGGGATTTCGGTGGCCCCTTCTATGAGACGACCGACAACAGTAATTAAGAATATTGGTCCTTATCAATATTCTCGTGCCAACAGGCTTGATGATGGACATGGCACTCCCAGAAAGGGTCAGTATCACAGCTAGTATTATTACAGCCGGATAGATACATATTTTTTGTCAAAAACCGGAAGTGGTCTGACATAAGTAGGGTTAAAACAAGGACATTTCCTGAAGCCGACTTGGTAGTGACCATGACCTTGTCATGATGAATTCTTAACTCTAAGGTACGGAGAGAAAAACAAGGGAGTGAAACACAGCTGTCTCATATTCAGTCTTGACAAAGTAAGAGATCGTGACATCGCTGAACAATTCCAAGCGGTCATAGAGAGAGTTATCCCGACTGCTATTGCTTGTAGAACAACTTAATGCCCGTCCAAACAATTTCAACTAAGTGATGACTGAAATGGCGACGGAAAGTATAGGAATGTGGTGATGAAAATCTAAACCACGGATCACAAGGTATGTTTTAGTGATGTGTGACATTAGAGAAAGTTTAAACCGGAAAAGAAAAACCACACAAAGGGGAGAATTACAGAAGATCGGTCAAGAATTATAAAAGCAAAGAAAAGCTGGGTTGATCAACAATGTGAGGACACTGTACAAAAAAGTAAAAAGTAGACAACAGCGACAACTACAAAGGTTCAATGATTGTAATAGGCTGGACAAAACAGAAGCGAAGTAAAAACAGCACCATTCAGGTTGCTCATGCGGGAGACGACGACGCCATAGGAAAACGGACGAATACTGAACCCTGCAATAAGCAGAATGAAGGAAATCCATGTGTGCCAACAGTACAGATTTCATCGAGGTACGGCGATTTTCCGATATTCTGTATAAAAGAAACAGCACTGAAGGTGCTGAAATGCTGTAATAGGCATTGACATTATCCATGCAGAACCCTTAAAACGTAGCAGAGAGTGGGAAACACATCTTAGCCGCCATCTGCAGCAAAATCTGGCACACTGGCCATGGACTCAGTTACCGCCTTTCCCGAGAATGGAAATCTCCAATCCTGCCAGAACTAGCGCACCACCAGTTTGATCAGCCACGCCAGGAAGGTAGTGTCTACATCATTCCAACTAAGTCACAGCCGCGAGCAGATACCATTATTGTCGAAGAACAAGCTGGATTCCGCAAACGCTGAAGTACAATCGAAGAAATTTTTAACTTGCGTAACCTTTGCGTGAAGAACCTCTGACACCAGAGCGAGTTCTAGCATGTCTCCATAGACTTCAAAAAGGCGTTTGACCTAACTTGTCAGGATGTACCATGTGCCACATTTATCATCGGGGAAAATCATCACCGCCCGCTATGTATTCTCCGAAGTGACCAGAGGAGTGCTCGCACAGGGTGTCACTGGAGATTGAATCAGTTAAGAGTTCTTCAGGGCTGTCTTGTATCCCCCTCACTTTTCAGCATATTCGTGAACACATTTTTGACTGATGCACTTGAAGATGATGTCAGCACTGTCGGCATTGAAGGAAAAAAAAAAAAAACTCATTACCTCCGCCCTTTATATATGACATCGATGGTCTGGCTGATAGTGAACAAGAACTCGCAACGCTTATCAAAAGACGGGACAAAACATTAGTAGGTCATGGCAAACACATCAGCATCAGGAAAACCAATTGTTTGGCCAGCACAGCATTCCAACTTCCACTGATGCAAGTGTCCATTGACAAAAGCTAGGACCTGTTCAACAGTTCGCGTACATCACGGAATCCATCATCAGCAGTGTGGGCTCTAGAAATCCTGTGTAAGGCAGCCTTGACAACATCAGTATCGTCAAAACCAACACCTTTATGGAAGGATGATAACATCTCCAAGAAACACAAAATTAGGCTCCTGCTTGCATGGGTATATTCCGTCTTCCTGTATGCATGTAAGACAAGGACCTTCAGGCAGATCTAGACGGAAGAATCCAAGAAATCTTAGAAATGAGATGGTAGCACAACATACCAACCATCAAGTAATCGTATCACCAATGGAAAGCGCGTCAAATCACCAAGAAACACATCGAACCATCCGAAAATCTGGTGAACAGTTTTTGAGTGTTGTACCTCCAAGACTCCCCATTAAGTTAAGGGAGAGAATGCAAAATGACAAGGTCACATTTTGGCCGGAAACTTTTTGCCAGGGGAGTATATTCAACGCTTTCTTTATTTACAAAAAAAAAAAAAAAAAAAAAAAAAAAAAAAAATCACGGCGTCGTCTGGGCCTACACAGTCCTGCATAGTTATTGGGGAATTTGAACAGCACGCTAATATTCGACATCCGTTCGGTGGATGAAACCTCGATGGTGAGGCCCAAACTTCATTTTCTGACCGTAGCGCTCTCGAGAACTCTCGATGGAACCCGGCAAGGCTGATTTTTCTGACATTTTGTTCGTTTTGACACAAACTGAACCCGTGACCTCCTGTCGCAGTCTGTGACGCTAATGAAAAAAGGACACGGTGGATGGTCCTTTTTTTTTAATGTGTGTGTGTGTGTGTGTGTGTGTGTGTGTGTGTGTGTGAGAGAGAGAGAGAGAGAGAGAGAGAGAGAGAGAGAGAGTGAGACAGACAGACAGACAGACAGACAGACAGATAGATAGATAGATAGATAGATAGATAGATAGACAGACAGACTGACAGACAGAGAGACTTAGAGATTGTTTTCATCTGTATTTGTTTGGTGGCTTCTCTGTCAGCCAGCTTGGTGACAAGGTGGAAACGTGGCCCGAGACTGAATTTAAATGTTGACTACAGTCAGCAGCCAGAACACTGTATGAGAATAGGGGGAGCCATACAGACCAAAGTCGTCATCTTCTCCGATGCTTTATCAGTACTGCAGACTGTTAGAAATCCTCGAACAAGGAACTTGACTCCCTTGTCTATACCCTGGTCATTCTGCAGCAGTCCACTGAGAAAACCGTCATTTAGTGGATACCTTGACACTGCATGATATATGGCATGATGAGGAAGCTAACCAGTTGGCAAAGGAGTACAGCGGCCCCAAATGGAGCAGGAAGTATCTTTTGAAGAAATCAAAAGCGATATTAAGAAGCAAAAAAGAAGATGATGCTTGAGCAGCACCAAGACTTCAACAAGAAGGATGCATACTACCTGCTGCCCAGATCAGACTAAGTGCGCATTGTAAGACTGAGGACGGGGCACACTCCTCCCGACTGAGACATCACGTGTTCATAAAAATCCACATTGGCGAGCCCTTCGGTTGCCCACGCGGTACAGCCCCAGTGACAGTGGAACATTTCCTGCAGGACTGTCCCACACATATAAAGCTAAACGCAGAGACTTGGCCTGCCACAGACTAAAGTCTGAAGAAACCTTGTCCTTAAGGGCCTCAGGCCGATAGGACGTAAATCTCACCCTTAACTTGGCCTGCCAACACGTTAACAAGGGAAAAGCTTTATGGATCACTGAAGCGCCTCCGCCGTACAGCAGCCTTCGTCAGAACCTCTGGGCTTTCCTGTCTGAGTGTACGTAGAAGAAGAAGAAGAAGAAAAAGAGAAAGAGAAAGAAATTAAATGTTGGTGCGGATGCGGAACAAACGGTTGATTCATGATCAATTCATCAAACTGACACACACACCAACGTCTGAACCGTTTTTTCACTTTTCACCACAATTGGCGGAAAGATGCAATGTGGATCGAAGATGAACATATTTTGCGGCGGTTCGGGATCGACAGAGAGAGCCAGGATTTCTTCTATCTTAGTAGGGGGTGTACGCACGGATCTTTGCAGCCCTAGCTATGGATTATGTATTTTCCCCAGTTGGTGTTTTTTTTTTTTTTTTCTGTTCATGTAAATATACTGTAGAACAGCTATCCACTTTTATATACTAGGTAACTCTGCCTAGAGAGGTACGGAGCGACAGGTCGGGTGGCGGGGACAACATGGCAGAGAAACTGTACCGTTGACGACAAGGCCCTTACTGTCGTCCCCTGGTCCACAGGGGGGCCCGAGACCTGTCTAAACGAGTTATCCCCCCTTCAAAGAGGCGCCGGCGTTTGAACACTTTGTAAGTGATGGCCGAGCAAAGTGGGGGATAAACCCGCACCCCCACCACTCCGGACCCCCACCCCATTCCCTTCTCCCCCCTCCCCCCCCCCCCCCCCCCCCCTCCCCCAGCTTTCACTTAGGGCTTCCCCCCCCCCCCGCCCTTTCTTTCTTAGCTCCACCCCCCCCACCCCCTCTTCTCTGTTGACACCCCTACTTATCTCTCCCCCCCCGCCCCCCCCCCAACCCCCCCCCCCCCTGCCCCTTTTTCCCCCCCCCCCCTTCTCTCCCTTGAGGCTCCCCCCCTTCCCTGTCGACTTGCAGTCTTCCGACCTGTAAAGCTAGGTTGGGAGCTGACTCCCATGAAGGAACGACCCTCTAGCAGTGGCGTGGGCCGGTAATTAGCTTGTTTTTTCTCTTCCCCCCCCCCCCCCCGTTTTCCCGTTCCCCCCCCCCTCCTTTTCTCCCTATCCTATTACAAGAGGTGAGCCTATCAAAAGGAACGCGGGCTTTGAAGTGCCCTTCATTGTTCTTCCCCCTCCCCAGCGCCAGTCGACATGACAAATGTGTGGTTTATTATGTCCCGGGGCACCAGTTTGTGGCTTTGTGTGGAACTTCACCCGACCCACACACCTTTTGTGGAGTAAGTGCGAAAACTCATAATGGACGACGACGGCGGAAACTTTCTGACCGTAAACTGAGAAGTAAGGAAGGAGGGGTGGGGGGGGGGGGGGGGGGGGGGGGGGGACACCCGATAACCCCGCACGTTTGTTGGGCTACGTGGCCGCAGCACTGGTTTGTCTCACCACTAGGACAGGGTCAATGTGGACAGCGAAGGCGTCACCCCTCCCCCCTCCCCCCCCAAACCACCCCCACCCCCCCAATCCCGCCATGCTATTGTTGATTAAACCGCCTCCCTCCGCCCCCCCCCCGCCACCCCCCCGCCCCCCCCCCCCCCCCCCACTTTTCCCCCTTTTCCTTTTTTCTACGTAGCATAACCTTTATTCACGCCCCTCCTCCCTGGAACAATCATTCCCCGACCCTTGCTCATCCCCCCCTGTAAACCCCCTCTCCTCCTGTCCCTCCCTCCCTCCCCTCCTCTCATTCTCTCTCCCCCTCTTCTCGCTCTCCCCCTTCCCCCCCTTTCCCTCTCTCTCTTTGGGTCTCAGATGCGACTTTTTTCAGCTTCTCCTTCCTCGCTGGAAATAATTCTAGCTTCCTCGCTCTCCCTTGATCTCTTCCCCCCCTACTGCCTCACACCTTCTCCTTTCCTTCCTCTTCTCCTTTTCTCCTTGCTCTCCTCCCCTCTCCTCCCCCCTCATCTCCTTCTCTTAGCTCTCCTCTCCCCCCCTCACTCCTTCTCTATTCCTTCTCGATCCTCTTTGGGCTCCAGATGCGACTTTTTTTTTTATCAGTACTACTCAAGCAAAAGATTTTGTCTTCACGAAATGGACGAGTACACTACCCCAAAACTGATTTTGAGTAAGGCATCAAAGGAAGCCCAGATGAAGAATATAAAACTGAAAACGATCTTGGTTTAAATTTGGCAGTGTCGGCACCAGACCCAAATAGTACCCTCATATAACCCATTGATAGAACGTGGCCATAGAGGAGAAAAATAAGCGCTACACACACACACACACACGCACGCACGCCAGCGCACGCGCACGCACACACACACACCACACACACACACACACACACAGAGAACAAAAGACCAGACAGCACGCAGTAAATGACTGTGACTTCTAACTTCTATTAGCTTTGTTTTAGGGGCCACTTTGCGGGGGGAAAATACCAGATGTCAGCCGAGTTACTGTATTGTTCAAAGGCAGCACTACTACAGACGAAAATAACCCACTTCCCACTGCACACGATTCGGTTTTAGCGAAGTGGTTCTCGACTACTCAAGCCCTCGACGGGGTTAGACAGTCTTTCAGAGCTCAGTAAACACACATTCCTGTATTTGCACTTCAGAACCTGTCAGTGATTGAGAATGTGTGTCAGCGCGATGAACTAGCTTAAAATGCCACAAACAACCCCCCTCCCTGCAGTCCCATCCACCACTCCATGCCACCTCCTACCTGCATGGTGCGGAAGCTGGGCATGTTGTGTGTGTGTGTGTGTGTGTGTGTGTGTGTGAAAAGGAAGTCTATTCAAAGAGCAACGCCGTTTCTATATACACCACAGACGGTTCGTATTTTTCAGTCAAGGACCAATAATTGACCCTGTAGAGCGTTTATGCGACATAGGACTCGCAGATACATCGACAGTGGAATGCAAATTGTTGCAGAACTTGTTCTTTGGTCATAAATCAATAGATCAACACATCACTGATCCCAGACAAAAAAAATCATCATTATCAGAAAAACACTTCCTGTTTAATCAGTCGTTCAGACCGGGGGGGGGAACGTTCTTTTTTTTCTATTTCTCCCGGAGACAAACCGCACAACGAACGAATTTATGGACATCCCTTCCCCCCCGCCCCCTCCTGTCCGCCCTTCCTCCTCTCAACCTCTTGCGAGAGGTAAAACACCACGATGGTTTTGATGGCGCTGTGTTTGATGTGTTGACCCAGTTAACCACAGGAAAACAATAACTACCGGTTTGATGTTTAGACATCCCCCGTGCGCGCGCGCGTGCACGGCGGCCCTTAGAAGAGACAACCCCAACAAGGCTGGGCCCTGTTGTCGGCGTCGGCGTCCCCCGTTGAGTTTGTTGTTGTCAGGTCGGCGTCTGTGGTGGCCAGCAGATCAAAGTGACCGTGGAGAAAGGTGGGTGACAGGTAGTCGCCACTCGCCTGATCTCCATACCCTTCAACTTCCTAGGCCGGTACCGTCGTCTTTGAAAGGAAGTCGTACGTCCGAACTAGCACTAGACCACAAAGGGCATCTTTTTTCTTTCTTTCTTTATGTATAGCCAAACACTTGCCCCGTACAAAGGCATGGCGGCCAGGTCGTAAGGCTTGTTTGTGGTCAGGACGTAGTAACTGTCAATCCTCTTTGTCAGGCAACAATTTTAAAGCGTGCGAAAGTAATGACGACTTGTTATGAATGCAATGCTGTATTGTCTTTCCAAGTGGTGTGTCCACACAGGAGAAAACACCAGGTGATGACATTGCGCAGCCTCATGCATGCAACTCCAGCTGTCATTACCTTTGCAACAATGAAGTGGCCTCAGGACGTAGGTCAATCCTCTTTTGTCAGGCGCGCGTGCGGTGACGACTTGTTATGAATGCAATGCTGTATGTCTTTCCAATGTTCCAATACGAAAAACACCAGGTGATGACATTGCGCAGCCTCATTATCCAGCTGTACCTTGCAACAATGTGGGCCTCGGGGAGGCGCGCGCGGGTGCACGTGCATGCATGAATACGCATTTGCTATTGTGTGGAAGGAGTGATATGCTATCCTACCGCGGGCAAACGACATCAAAGCCGTGTCCATCACTTTGCCTCAGGACCACACTTTTGGTCCCACTGTGACGCCGTCATGAGATGAACCAACAGCTATTGTTATTGTAGATGTGTTCGTAAAGGGTCTAGATGTGTTACGAATGAAATGAAAAAAAAAAAAAAGAATGATCATATCAGTTACTCCGCAGACCGGCTACATGCATGAGAGAGAGAGAGAGAGAGAGAGAGAGAGAGAGAGAGAGAGAGAGAGAGAGAATATCAACAATCACCAAACGTGGTGCTGTAGACGAGAAAATCTATTCCGGGGATTGAATTGCGAGGGAGCAGGGAGGGGGACGTTTGATGGACAGCAGAAATGGCTATTTTCATTCTGGGGATTCAAGCTCTGAACATGTAATTACAAATTCGATTGCTGCTTTACAAGAGAGAGAGAGAGAGAGAGAGAGAGAGAGAGAGAGAGAGAGAGAGAGAGAGAGAGTTTTACGTGTGAGGTATTTTCAATGCTGAGATACCAGATCAAGAGAGGGCACCCGAGTGGATGTACGTCTCACGCACCGCTTCACTCACGACGACCCAAAAGCGTGCGCACAGCTAAGAAAATAAGCAGAATGCCCCTCCTTTACCCCCCCCCACACACACCCTTAACAACTCTCCCCTCCCCCTCCACCCTCCCCATTAACGCGTGTTTACACAAGCCAGCCCATCTCCACGGCTAACGGACCGGGTGAGTTCCCTCCCAAAGAGGACCGAGCAATCCGTCAGTAATTGCCAGATTCTCACTGATGCACGACCACCCCTCCCTCTCCCTCCTCTCAGGCTTCATCTTATTTCCAGGATTCGGTCAGTTCCGCTGTTCTGAAGATGCTTGGCGAGATATACAATGATAGCGCTACTGCATTTAACAAAAATCCAAATCAGGTTTTTTTTTTTTTTTTTTTCGTCATCGGTTCTGCGGGTGCATGTGGGATCAGATCTTTCTTGATCTCATTTATGCTGGCTTCAGTTTCCTCATGTGCATGACCTCTGACTTGATCTCTCATATCCTTGCCTCCATGTCTGTGTGTCCCAACTGTCCCCGTTCATATGTAACGTCTACGTCCCCGTGTCCCTTTCCTCATACCCATGTGTCTTCATGTCTGGTTGCTCATATTTATGTGTCCTTGTAACCGTTACCTCCTGTCTCTCTCTATCCTCGAGTCCGTTACCTCATATCTGTGTGTCCATGTAACCGTTATCTTCCATCTATCTCTTTCCTCGAGTCCGTTACCTTATAATGTGTCCCTGTGTCCGTTTTCCTCATATCTAGACGTCCCTGTGTCCATTACCTTGTGTCTGTATGTCCCTGTGTCCGTTTCATCATACCTATGTGACCCCATGTCCATTTCATCATCATACCTATGTGTCCCTGTGTCCGTTTCATCATATCTATGTGTCCCTGTGTCCGTTTTATTATATCTATGTGTCCCTGTATCCATTTCGTCATACATATGTGTCCCTGTGTTCGTTTCATCATACCTCTGTGTCCCTGTGTCCGTTTCCTCATATCTATGTGTCCCTGTATCCATTTCCTCATACCTACGTGTCCCTGTGTCCGTTTCATCATACCTATGTGTCCCTGTGTCCGTTTCCTCATATCTATGTGTCCCTGCATTCGTTTCGTCATACTCATGTGTCCCTGTGTCCGTTTCCTCGTATCTATGTGTCCCTGTATCCGTTTCCTCATACCTATGTGTTCCTGTGTCTGTTACATCATATATATATATATATATATATATATATATATATATATATATGTATGTGTGTGTGTGTGTGTGTGTGTGTGTGTGTGTGTGTGTGTGTGTGTGTGTGTGTGTTCCTGTGTCCGTTTTGTCATATCTATGTGTCACTGTGTCCGTTTCGTCATACCTATGTGTAACCGAGTCCGTTTCGTCATATCTGTGTGTCACTGTCTCCGTTTCCTCATACCTATCTGTAACTATGTCCATTTCCTCATACCTATGTGCCCCTGTGTCCGTTTTGTCATATCTATGTGTCACTGTGTCCGTTTTGTCGTACCTATGTGTAACTGTGTCCGTTTTTCCTCATACCTATGGGTCCCTGTGTTGGTTTCTTCATGTCTGTTAGTCCCTATGCTCCTTTGCTCATACCTATATTCTCTGTGTCCCTTTCCTCATACCTATGTTACCTGTGTCCCTTTTCCTCATACTTTATCAACGTGATCTTGAGGCCATTTCCTCGTATCTATGCCCCCGTGTCTGAATACTCATATCTGTGTATCCTCCGTGTCCCTTATGTGTCTCAGCGTCTATTGTCCTCACATTTACGTGTCCCCATGTAAAATGTCTTCATGTCTATGTCTCCGACTCTAATGTCATTATATCAATATGCCGCCATGTGTATTGTCCTCGTGTCTGTGTATCCCTTTGTCTGTTGTCCTCATGTCTACGTACCCCAGTCTCTGTTGTCCTAATGGCTGTGTCCAACTTGCATACGTGTCCCAGTGACTGCCATCCTTCAGTTTGTCCAAATGTCTATTGTTTTCACAGCTCGTGCCCCCATGCCTATAATCCTCATGTTCATGTGTGTCCCCGTGTCAATTGCGTTCATGTCCATGTGTACCTGTGTCAGCTTAGTGAGCTTGTTAAGAACATGGTTTTAGCAGTAGATTGATTTTGGGGGTAGAAGCACGAAATTTGGTGTGGATATACTTCTTAACAAGCCGTATTCAAAAAGTGACAGAAGTAGTTTGTGACCTCTGTTTTGACCTTTTGGGTTTGCTCATTTCCTGAGTCTAGGTCATGATCGATTTTTTTTTTTACCTGTTTTTGCTTTATTAAAAACATGAAATGCTATACCTTTTTTTTTTTTTTAGGCTATTGTCAAGTTTATAAAAACGGTGCAGAGTAATCCGTACGAAAAAGATTTACTGAGTTAATCAAACACGTACTGAACTATGTAAGCTACACTTAAGCCATGCTCCGGATCATGAACATTTAATTCTATGGAATGGTAGCTGTCCTCAAAACTATGTGTCCCTATCTCTGTTGTCCTCCCTTATGTTCATGTGTCATCATGTCTTTTGTACTGAAGCCTCTATGTTCCCTTGTCTATGGTCTTCATGTCTATGTACCACCGTGTCTATTGTCCTCAAGCCTCTCTATGTTCCTTTGGCTATGTCTTCATGTCTGTGCCACCGTGTCTATTGTCCTCAAGCCTCTCTATGTTCCCTTGTCTATGGTCTTCATGTCTATGTACCACCGTGTCTATTGTCCTCAAGCCTCTCTATGTTCCTTTGTCTATGGTCTTCACGTCTGTGCCACCGTGTCTATTGTCCTCAAGCGTCTCTATGTTCCCTTGTCTATTTTCTTCATGTCTATGTACCACCGTGACTATTGTCCTCAAGCCTCTATGTTCCCTTGTCTATGGTCTTCATGTCTATGTACCACCGTGTCTATTGTCCTGAAGCCTCTCTATGTTCCCTTGTCTATGGTCTTCATGTCTATGTACCACCGTGTCTATTGTCCTCAAGCCTCTCTATGTTCCCGTGTCTATGGTCTTCATGTATATGTGCCACCGTGTGTCTATTGTTCTCAAATTTCTGTGTACCCTTGTCTATTGTCTTTATGTGTCGAGGTGCCCCCGTGTCTATTATGTCAGCGTGTCCAATGTCTAAAGACCTCATGTATGTGCCCACGAGTCTATTGTCATCATATCTACGTGTCTCCATTTCTGTTTGTCATGTCTGTATGTCTCCATTTTTTGTTGTGTCTATTTTCCTTATGTCTATGCTTCCCCATGTCTATTGTCCTCATGCCTGTATGTCCACGTGTCTATTGTTCTCATGTTCATGTGCCACCGTGACCATTGTCCCCGTGTCTTTTGTTCACATGTCGATGTGTCCTGTTGTTTATTTCCTCCATGTTAACCTGTCCCACCATTGTCCTCATGTCTGCATCCCCGTGTCTATTACTCTCTTGCCTGTGTGTGGCTATATCTATTATCATTATGCCTGTGTGTGGCTATATCTATTATTCATTATGCCTGTGTGTGGCAATATCTATTATCATTATGCCTGTGTGTGGCAATATCTATTATCATTATGCCTGTGTGTGGCAATATCTATTATCATTATGACTGTGTGTCGCAATGCCTGTTGTTCTCACATCTATGTGCCCCACTGTCTATCGTCTTCATCGTCAGTGTGTGTTTGTTGTTCCCATGTCTGTCTGTTCCCCACAGTCTATCGTGCGTGCGTGTGCGTGTGTTTATGCGTGTGTGTGTGTGTGTGTGTGTGTGTGTGTGTGTGTGTGTGTGTGTGTGTGTGTGCTGTGCGTGCGTGCGTGCGTGTGTGTGTGTGTGTGTGAGAGAGAGAGAGAGAGAGAGAGAGAGAGAGAGAGAGAGAGAGAGAGAGAGAGAGAGAGAGAGAGAGAGAGCAACATCCTTCAAAAACTTGGAAGATCTCACAAACCATACCGGGGGAATATTGTAAGATGACTCGACCAAAGTGCAACGCGAACGGACACCGAAAATCAAGAACAAACAGTGGAGCTCGGGCAGGCACACCGAGACGAGAGCTAGGTTCCCGTAACTGGGTTGTACAGCTCAGTGGGTAGACTGGGTAATAGGACGTAAAACTGCAGTCCACAGCGGAGAGCAGCAGGCTTCTGTCCTGCCCCCACTACCTGAGCCTGCTTCCAGGCACGCCTGAGTGCAGTCGTGAGTGACAGAGGAGCGCGCGGCCGCCGTCACGGTCATCGGACGGCTATAAAAGCCTCGTTTCCCAGTCATAAACCACGCCGTGCGTTCCTTTTACCGAGCGGTTAACCGCCGGGCCATGATAGACACTGCTATTAAATGAAGCTCGTGGGATGCATGATGGAGAGGGGAACGAGAGAAAGGGAGGAAGAGAGGGCAAGGTGGTGGGTGGTGGTGATGGAAGGGGGTGCGGTGGGATGGGGTAGGGGGACAGCACTGGTTAAAGAACGACAAAGACACCCAGAAAGACAAGAGACACAGAGGAGGAGCAGGACTATGGCTGATTACTGCTTTCAAAAGCTTAGTGTTAATTTTCACCCAAAACGGTAAATTCTTCTTCGTAACAACGGTAATAATGATTGTTTGACCTAGTATTCTTAATTCTGTGGCTGGGTCTTTTTGTTTTTCTTTGCTCTTCAGCCTAGTGCTGCCTGACAACCTTAATCACCACTGAAAGACAGTTATTAATTATGATTCGTGAAAACTGTAATTATGACTCGTGCAAAAACCGTGGCTATGACTCGTATGCATGTGTTGTACAGGTATATGTCACAGCAAACGGTATTGTATTATCTGAAGTTTGACAGATACTGTATTCCTTTTTTTTTTTTTTTTTTTTTTTTTTTTCGTTTTGTAAATTCGCTGTTCGTTGCTTGCACGATTTCAAAAGCGGTGACAGTCGTTCTGCTGTAAAAAGAAATATTGTTTTCTTTCACACAAAACGATTTCTTGTGAAAGCAGTAGTATTTACGGCACATATTTATGGTTTCGCATGAAGAAAATCATACTGTTTTCACTAAGAAACCAGAAACCGTGACACATATAATATTTCATTAAAGCAATTTTTCTGGTACATAGTTATTGTTCACATTAAGCAAATTATTAGTGTTTCCTCCACGAAAAACTATATTCAGACTTTTGAAGCTATCATTTGCCATAG
>JADBJO010001682.1:335000-345000 GCA_016801955.1 Conus betulinus
GAACTTTGTTATGAAATCCGGTTTGCATCGCAGCAATATATTTCTTTCTTTTTCTTTCTTCTTCTTCTTTTTTTATTTATTATTTTTTTTTTTTTAAGGAAAGTGATATTGTTTTACCAGAACTAGTGTCGCCGCGACAAGATTTTGAAAGCAGATATGATTATAAATTACACTGGCACATCAGACCATGGGACGCAATATGGGATAACTTTTTTTAGCGTAGCACACAGTCGCCCATTTGCTAGGGTGAAGAAAAGGTCACTGGAATGGAAAGACCAACAAAGAAATGTCAAAAGTCCACCATAGCCGTGCTCGAGCTGAAATGAGAACATGACTTGGTAACCGCTGCAGTTTGGAAGTTGTTCTGAAAAGATGGACTAGCATGTAAGCCCCCCTCCATCTCCATCCTCCCGCACCCAGTTTCTGCAGGCATAACATTGTTCCATGTGTCCCTAGATCTGCGGCATAATCAAGACGAGCGGCTGAATTGCTAATGCTAAGAGATCGCTCGTAGTTGCCGCTGAAGTTCGTACAGACTTAATTTTTCTGTCATGTATGTATTTTTTTTTTTTTACGTATATGATTTGCTGTTTGCAGATGATCGGACAAGCAAGTAAGAACGAGCGCATTTACACAAAGAACACACACACACACACACACACACACACACACACACACACACACACACACACACACACACACACACGTAAGCTACATACACACGCACTCCTGCACACGCAGTCAAACGAAATAATGGGTTGAACAGCAGTGGGGTATTAGGATGGGTGGAGTTTTAGAAACAGCTATGTGTGTGTGTGTGTGTGTGTGTGTGTGTGTGTGTGTGTGTGTGTGTGTTTTGAAGAGAGAGAGAGAGAGAGTGTGTGTGTGTGTGTGCGCGCGCGCGCGCGCGCGTGCGTGTGCACGCGTGAGTGTATGTGTGTGTGTATGCGTGCGTGCGTGCGTATGTGCGTGCGTGCGTGTGTGTCAGCGCGCTCTTGTGCTCGCGCGTGTGTTTGTGTGTGTCGGACGGGGGAGGTTGGGTTTGGGATATATAGGGGGACGTTGGGAGGGAGTGGAGTACACATCGCTTCGTTTAAAATGAAATCTGTTCCAGTTCTTAGGGTTACAGGCAGGTCTGTGAATAACTTGTTCCGGACAGGCTCTGGATGATTAGACGTTTACATCGCAGTTCACTTTAATGTAGAAGATCCTGGGTGGAAAGAGGGGGCTGAGGTTAGAAGTGTGTTTTGAAAGGGGGGAGGGGGGTAGAACGTTAAAATAGAGAAAGAAGAGACGGGAAGGTTGGGTAGGGAGAGGAAGGAGGCTTAATGACAACAACAACAACAAACGACGAGATTCGCTTTAGACAGAATAGGTTATGATACATCAAACTATCTGTGGGCCGTCGTGGTGAAAAAAACAACAAGAAGAACAACAAGCAAACAAACAGAACAGAGTTTTGATGGATAACAGTGTGTTAGTCTTCTCTTTTCTTGAGCATATCGGCACATTTATTACAGTGAGCGTTTGATCACGATGAAAAACGGTAACAAACAAATTTACGTCGGGGTCACGGTGTGGCAAAGAACTGATTTAACATTTTTGTCAAAATGTCATGACGATCTAAAATCATGTAAAAGTTATCTGTAAATTTGTAACATCTATATCACACATATGGCTGGAAATCCATGAGCAAGAAACAAATGGAATTCTCTTGTGTCTGTAGAATGAGACCCTCGACTATGAAGATCCACCGAACAGATGGGGCCTTGTGAAGACTGGTGAATGAACCTCAATGCACTCTGCCCACAGATCAGATGTCAGAAGACCAAAGCCAGGATTCAAACCACAGTGCGGAGGACATCCACGCTGATTATTCCGAACAGGAATTTGAACAGGTTCTTGAAGACAGAACCAGGAATTCAGCTTGCCAGCAACAAATACAAAACATTCCTGGATCAGTTCCTCACAAGAGGGTTCAACCAGCCCTCGAAATGTATCATGTCCCAAGGCACGTCCGAGAAATGCTGAAGAAGTATTTCTATGGCTTCTCAGATAAGGTTCTTCGAGAATGAAATTGAAATTGCAGTGGGCTATGCAATTTCATCGGCACTATTTGTGTAGGCAATGGAAATCATCTTGAAAGCAACAACTGGCTGGGACGTTCAGGTTCAGAAGACGTCGGGAATGGATGCAACCCCCCCCCATCCCCACCCCCAAACCATGTAAAAGCCTTCATGAATGACGCATTAGTCCTCTCCACCAGGGATGATGAAACATACAAACTCTAAAGCAGTTTGTTGAGTAAGTCGCTTCAGCCCTGATGGGTTTCGAACCAAAGAAAACACAGAGCATCTTTCTGCAGTAAAAAAAAAAAAAAAAAAAAAAAAAAAAGTAGCTGAAACAGCCACGGACCGTAGCCAACAAGACCATTCCCAACGGTGTCAGAGGAACCAGTCAAGAGCTTCGGAGGGTAGTATGACGACTCCTGAAAGACTTAAAGAGGAGGTACGAAACCAAACAAGTGTGAGAAGAAATCTCGTAGATAATAGACCTATGTGGCCTGTTTGGCAAGCATAACGAGTGATGCTGCAATTCATGCTGATCCTGAAGTTTAGAAAGAGAGGGGGTTAGTTACTGCCAAAGGCACAGACAAAGAAAGTACAGGACAAAACACCTTTTAGTGTTGGTCATGTACTTTGTCTATGTCCTTCGTGGTAACTAACCCTCTCTACCTTCTGAATTTTGCTTCATTTTCCTCCCTCAGTCACTTCGTTTTGAAACTGATCCTGAAGGTTCTCTGGATTCTACTGATATACAACATAGGGGAATCAGTGGAGCCAAAATGGACAAATTTACGAGGAAATGGTTTTTGTGTCAGTTCTTGGCTCACTGATGTTGGAGCCGTGTTTGAGGAGTCAGGAGACAAGGTTCTAAAATCAGTCCTGCCCATACTAAAGGATCAACAGAAAAAATGGAAATCCAGATGATGGTGGAATGGTTTGGTGTCAGACTTTGTCTTACTGATGTTGGAAAAAAATGGATAAAGCACGGTTACTAACCGATGTATGAGGAGTCAGGAGACAAGTTTCTGAAATCAGTCCTGCCCATACTAAGGACCAACAGAAAATGGAAATCCAGAAGACGGTGTGTTAACGACCAATCTGTCGCCCTTGCCCAGTTTGTCGCCCGGCGACAGATTGGGCCTTAACACCAGGACCAGTTTGTCGCCCAGGCAACAGATTGGCCCTCAACACCAGGACCAATCTGTCGCCCATTCTAAGTTTTTGAGGGCGACAGATTGGGTCACACTTCACTGTCCAGTCTGTCGCCCCTTGGCCAGTTTGTCGCCAACTTACCTTGCTCTCAAATAAGTTGATGTTGGGCCTCAGTTTCTCTCATTCCCACACTTTCTGTCACTTTAGGAGAAAGTGTGGGGGCTCACTTTCTCTCACTTAAGAAGAAAGTGCGGGATTGAGAGAAAGTGTGGTCCTTCCCCTTTCACACTTTCTCCCATGTGAGAGAGAAAGTATGAGGGCGCCCCCACACTTTCTCTGACTGTGAGCGAAAGTGTGGGAAGTGCCCCAATTTTTTTATTTATTTATATATTTTCAATTTCATTATTGTTTCTTGTCTTTCCTTGACATCAAACTAAGAGCCAAATGATAATAAAATCTAATTAAAAAGTGAAAAATCAAACATGCAAGTGCCAAGTAGTTAAATCAACTAGTTATTAAATCAAAATGATATAATTCACGCTCGAAAGTAGGCAAACATACAACAAAAATGTTGCTTATGTTATTTTGGTAAGTTTATATGGACATGGTATTAAACATTGGCCATAAACGTTACCTGTCCAATACTCTCCCTATCGAATGGGGTGATCATGAAGTAGTTCAATTTATTGTAAAATCGAAATGTTCACCGCTTGGGCTGCGTATGCATTAATGGTAATTCTATAATATTCACAACCTTGATAACTACTGGTCAGTGCCAAAACCAGTGGTCAGTTTCATGAAAATTTCACGTTTTCACTATTTCACTGCATATTGGCGTGTTATAAACGCTTCTGTACAGTTTACAATATAGATGCTCGGTGGTCAACAAGATTGACCAGTGGTCAGTTTCATGTAAATTTAAGATTTTCCTGAGTTCACTCCATATTGATATGTTTAATGTTTTCTTTTTTTAATGTAGACGACCAGTGGTCTGCAAGAAAGACTAGTGGTCAGTTTTATGTCAATTTCATATTTTCACTATCTCATTCTGTATTGAACGTATAAACGTAAAGTCTTCTTCCATAAGCAACTATCATCAAAACACACACACACACACACACACACACACACACACACACACACACACACACACACACACTCACTCACTCACTCACTCACTCACTCACAACCACACACACACACACACACACACACACACACACACACACACACACACGCGCGCGCGCGCGCACACACACACACACACACACACACACACACACACACACCATAATCGTATTTTTTTTTTATTGCAGAAGACTAAAAACCTATTGACCATTTTTTTTCAGAAAAGACTTTGAAGGAGGTTTTACGAAAACCCCTTTTAATGTGTGACATTGTTTTAGGACTTGTTCAATGTTCCATTTTTTGCTATTGGCGTGGGCCTGTATTCACATCGGGATAGCATGGGGCCAACAGAAATTAACAGGATTTTTGAAGAGCTTCTACGCTGGCATGGTGGCAATTCTCATGCTATCTCAATGTGAATACAGACTCTGAGTGTTTTATAGTTTTTTTTTTTTTTTCCTTTCTAGACTAAGAAAACGCGTGCGAGAGGTGCCTCCCAGAAGTGACTATCACAAAAGGAATTGGTACAATAAACCCTCACACCAAATTAGAAGAGAATTGGCCACAATACCTGGAGTTACAGGGGCCGCGATTCTTTATTACCCCGCCACAGGAGTAGAAACACTCCAACTCAACTTCAAAAGTAGTTCGCTGTGACGCTGTGTTTTTCTGTCCGCTAAAATATTCCCCCTTCAATCATGATGTCTTCCCTATAAGGTCTGTCTCATCAAAACATGCAACACCCGGGCCCAATCTGTCTCGGGCGACAGATTGGTCCTGGTGTTGGAGACCAGTCTGTCGCCTGGGCGACAGATTGGTCCTGTTTTGAAGACCAATCTGTCGCCGGGCGACAAACTGGGCAGGGGCGACAGATTGGCCGTTAACAACGGTGGACATGGCAAAGGAAAACTTCAAGGTCGGGGAAATAATAGGACACACACAAACCGACAGGCAGGGAATGGGGTCCACTGTAACAAAGTTGGTGGTAAAAAAGAAAAAAACGGAAAGCAAAGAGATACATGGTGGTATAGGAGTTGAAGAAAGAAGAGGAAGCCAAGAGAATCCAGTTCGCAGTCTATCAACGCTAACAGGGGCAGTGGACAACGTGGGGAAATGCACTCTAAAGAAGTCTCAGCTGGAGTGAAGTACGGTGTATGGCTCCTCTCTGGGTGAGCGAAAACCTCAGATTTGTATATGACCTCCTGTCTTCGGATACAAACCTTATAAAATGGGGTAAATCCCAGCCTGCCTTCTGTCTATCAGGGTAAACGTACAGTGGAACACATATTGAATTTATGCAAAACAGCGCTAACCTAGGGGAGACACAACCAGTTGCTTGCATGCGATTAGCATTGCTAGAGAAAAATTACGCCATCAGAAGCTCTGGCAACGACATTCTACACGGCAGGAGGCTACAACTTATATTCTGGAACAGTTGTGACATCTAGCAGAGCTTACAGGATGTCGTGGGGGATTTGGAGCGTACAGCAGACCCTCGTTATGGAGTTTGGAGCAAGATAATTTGTAGGTTCCTCAGACTATAGTCCCATGAAACGGTTCTCGATGTCTCGTAGAGACGAGGATCAGAAACCCTAAAGGCAACAGTAGAGGCAGCTGAAGAGTTCCAGTTGGATCATCTAGGAGGAACAAGTTGTTTACTTTCCCAGCTTTGAACTGGCGTCCTGTAGTTAGGTGGGTAAGGCATCCGTCTCAAGACGATTTGGCCTGAAGGCACCCAACCATCCAGAAGGTATGGACTCGAATCCCGGTTTCCACCACACACTTGAATGCGAAAGGGGTTGTCGAAGTCATGAGCTGAATACAGCCCGGCCCCTATAGAGTGCAAGGAGTCAGGTCCACATGTCTGAGGGGGACTTAATGACTAAAGACCTGCTGTCCAGCTGTCCTCAGAGCTTCTCCCTATCGCAATGATCATGCTGAACGAGCTTAGATTCGGTGATACGGATCAACATCATAGATATGCACTAAAGTGGGTCAGATTTGTCGATGGGTCACATTCCATTATTTACTATGTTGATTCAAACAAAGTCCATCGGAAATTTTTACGTGGATAATTCTGAAAAAGAAACCTTAAGAATTAAACATTTGGGTAAAAGCGCATATCTATGCATCAGCACAATTTACGGAACGTGAAAATAGTTTTTCATCATTTTCATCAAAAATTCAATTGATTCATTGGAGTCAGTGATTGAACTTGCCACGCATGTAGCCGAAATGAATGATATTTTCAAAATAGCCGCAGATGTAATACCGCAATCGAATGGCCGGGTATTAGCGTGAAAGCCCTGTCCACACTGCTCAGTTTTATTGACACACATTCCACTGTTCCACCTTTGCGGGTTATTATAATCAGTCTTCGTCGTTTGTGTCATTGGTCGTTGTCTTGCAACCACGTCAGTCTGAGACATAAAAGTGGTCATGCAGTGTTGTGTAGGGTAAAAGTGTAGGCGAGGAAGGGGGTGGGTGGGAAAGGGGGTCATGGGATGATCAATTCGTGCATGAATCACAACCAAATTGTCCAGTGGGAGATCACTTCAGGCAACATTATCACATCGAGCTTCTGTGTATACTCGCCAGTGTGACAGTACGGACTAGCTCAGGTTGTCCGACGGAACAGCTGGTGAGAAGAGGAAGAGAGACGCTGCCATTAAATGGATGAAAGTTGGCGATGTAATCCCAGTCTTCCAAGTTGAGCCATAGTCTGTGTAGGAGTCGATCGAGGCAGAAAAAAAATACAAATAAACTGTTTGGATGGGAATCGAAACCACGACGTGCTAGCTAGAAGTCCGCAACTTCGCCACGGTGGCTTGTGTTTCCATGAAGTTATCAATGCCGACGTCCATGACTGGAACTCACCACAGGCATGGACATAGGTAGCAAATCGAAATCGAAGACGCTACAAGAGCAGGGTATGAATACCACAAAAAAAACTATCAATTGTTTTAGAGTGTTGGGGCTTGGTGATGTGAGACTCAACACTTTACAGCAGACTCCATGAAAACGTTCTCCAGAGATGTGTCCCACCTGATGTTGAATTTGAATTTCTGAAAGAGATCAGCATTTTACGAACGAAAGATTTTTTAACGAAATTTCCGGTGTATTTTTTAGAAGGCGTATGATAAAGGTGTGTGTGTGTGTGTGTGTGTGTGTGTGTGTGTGTGTGTGTGTGTGTGTGTGTGCGTGCGTGCGTGCGTGCGTGTGTGTGTGTGTGTGTGTGTGTGTGTGTGTGTGTGTGTGTGTGTTTAAATGACTTGTGAGTTGACTTCAACGCGGTGTGAGAGCCCTGATATGGCCCTTTGCGGTCGGCTGATCTATAAGCAACATTATATATGTAAAATATATATATATATATATATATATATATATATATATATATATATATATGTGTGCATACATACATGTGTGTGTGTGTGTGTGTGTGTGCGTGTGTGTGTGTGTGTGTGTGTGTGTGTGTGTGTGTGTGCGTGCGCGTGTGCGTGTGTGGTTGTTGATGCTATAAGTAGACCGATCGGCCAGACGAGGCTTCGTTTTGGAGATATGTCTGGTTCTGTTCCTCTCCGCCACATAACGGATAGAATCATGTGTTACTGGTTTACGTTTGCGCGCCTTTTTGTTCTGCATTATTTGTAGTTTTATACTGTGCTTGACAAATCTGAGCAATTCCATACATGACAGATTTGCGCGATACCGTACATGACAAAACTGCTTAATGTTGCAGATGAGAAATTTGTGCGATACTGTATTTGGCACATCGGCGCAATACCACACGCGACAACTTTGCATGATACCGTAGATTAAAAAATTTGCGCAATACCGTACTAGAAAAGTCTGCGATAGCGGACTAGAAAAGTCTGTGTAATTCCGTTCATGACATCTCTGTATAATACCGTAAAAATGAGGAATCTGCGCGACACCGAACTTGACAAATCTGCTCGTTACTGGTAAATGACAAATCTTCGCGAAATCAACAATGTCAAATCTGTGTTTTACTCTAATTGACAAGATCCAGTGTGTTAGTGAAAATGAGAAAAACGCGCAGTAATGGGCCGAAGACCACTTTAAAATGAGAAAACCCTTTGGCATTTTAGATCACGTTCGATTCCTCTAAACCATGCGTAGCTGCGCGCGCGCGCGCGCGCGCACACAGACGCTGGCTACAGCGCGCACACACACAGCATGGCTAGAGAGAGAGAGAGAGAGAGAGAGAGAGAGAGAGAGAGAGAGAGAGAGAGATGATCGGGATCAGCGTTATGCGCCAAACGGAAAAAGTGTGAAGGTCAGGATGACCGGACGGGGGAGACGGGAAGGGGGAGGGCGAGGGTGAAGGTTGGGACTCCATCGGAGCAGGATCAACAGAGGGACAGGCAGTTTTCCACCAACCCTGACTAATCAGCTTAAAGCTTGACTGATAGCCCTGACATACCCCTCTCTCTCTCTCTCTCTCTCTCTCCCCATAGGCATATTATTCCTCCCGAACCACCCCCCCCCCCCTCCTAACTATCCCCACTCTCCTTCATCCAACCTCCTCCCTCCCCACCTTCTCCTCAGCCCCCTCTGTCCACGATCACAAGCTGTGCTGTCTCAGCCCTGGCCCTGTCTTCTCATTAAACCCTTGCCCCTCGAACCGCGGGGTCGTCTCTCTACTCCGGGACCCGCCGCAGTCCAGTAATAACACGCTTCTTTCACTCCGGGAGGGATTGGGGGAGGGTGAAAAGATTGGGAAGAAAGAAAACAAATGATATGATATGAATCGCACGTGGGCCTCACCCGGCCTCCATTTGAAGTTACTTCAAAGTTGGGCTCGGCGGGGAAGATCAAAGCGGGGAAGGGTTCCGCCCCCTCTTGTAATTTGCAGCAGGTAGCTCTCGTCTGTCATGGTGTGCCTTGTCATCACCTGGTGGGGGAAGGTGAAAAAAGTGTTTCCCCCCCCCCCCCCCCCCCCTCCATCCTCCACGTACACTCCTCCGCCTTCTTCTCTATCCTCCTTCCCCATAAGTAAGGATGGTTTTGTGAACAGCATGGTGGTGGAACTGAAGCCAACCCCATCCCCACAGCCCCCAACGACCTCCTTTTCCTCCCTCCGCCTCCCTCTTCTCCCCTCTTCCTTGGGGCCCCCAGATGAAAAGAATCATGGGTGGGGACGTGGGGGGCGACAAGGGTCTCAATCACTCCTATCGTTTGTTGTGGGTTTTTTTTTCCCCCCAGGACACTTCATACCGAGTTTCTCCAGATTGTCACGTTTGGGCGATAAGTAATACTCGCCTGCCTCCTGGGGCGCGCGCACGCTCGCTTACACACACACACACACACACACACACACACACACACGCATGCACGCACGCACAGAGTGGGAAAACGCAAAGACACATAGACACTGTCATACTCTAAAAGGACATACGAAGACGGCAGAACGAGAGAAAATGACAGGAAGTGTGTGTGTGTGTGTGTGTGTGTGTGTGTGTGTGTGTGTGTGTGTGTGTGTGTGTGCGTGCGTGCGTGCGTGTGTGTGTGTGTGTGTGTGTGTGTGTGTGTGTGTGTGTGTGTGTGTGAGAGAGAGAGAGAGATAGAGAGAGAGAGAGTAAGTGAGTGCGCGCACGTGTATATAAATAACACACACACACACACACACACAC
>JADBJO010001682.1:352500-362500 GCA_016801955.1 Conus betulinus
CTTCTCTGGGTCCTCCCCAGCACCTTCTTCTCGTCTCTCTCTCTCTCTCTCTCTCTCTCTCTCTCTCTCTCTGTGTGTGTGTGTGTGTGTGTGTGTGTGTGTGTGTGTGTGTGTGTGTGCGTGCGTGCGTGCGTGCGTGCGTACGTGTAACATACAAGCGCGCATATGCATTAAAAAGTGGTTAAAGTAGCCTTTCTGCTCTTATTTTGAGTCCATTATTAGCAAACCAAATATGAGCACCTTCTTGTATTCGGTATCTTAAGTCGGGGGAAAAAGGGTTCTCTTCTCTCTGTTCGCTATCCCGCCCAAACCCACGGTGTCTCGTAAGTGGCTGTCGTGCCATCATTGATCGTTTCATGTTGCCGGGGACTTCAATTATAGTATGTCGGCTCTGGGTCCACACACACCCTCTCTCTCTCTCTCTCTCTCTCTTGGCGCACGGGGATATCAAAGTGAAACGTTCAAAGTGGTGTCGTGTTGTTCATACAGGCGTCGCCGATGACGGCTGGCTCCTCAGGAACGGGACTCGGACGGCCCTTGAAGTCGCTGGGCCTCTGAAGTTTTTCAGCAGGTCCGTGTCATCTCACAATATGTACAAAGAGCGATTCCCCACTAAGGGCCTCTTGGCCTTGTCTTGCAAGCCGGCTTTGAACTCGTGAGCTTTCACGAGGGCATTAATAGCAAAGTAATTGAGCGGTTCCCTTCATGGTTCTTTTCGAACGTGTTCACCGTTTTGCTTTGAGTACCTCGCCGCGGCTCTAGGAGCAAAGCGTTCGCGGGCATCGCTCTAGAGGAAGACAAGGGACGGCTTGGTGTTTGAAATCTTATAGCTCTTTCCGTGGGAATCGCGGCATGCAGGTTCGCATAATCGTGGGTTTGAGTGCAATCTTGCGTTTAGAAAACCAAACCAAACCAAAAAAAAAAAAAACCCCAAAAAAAAAAAAACAAAAACAAAAAAAAAAAAAAACCGGCGTTTGAGTCTCTCTCTCTCTCTCTCTCTCTCTCTCTCTCTCTCTCTCTCTCTGACACTCCAGTGTCACTGGTATCTGGTGTTTACGACATGGGTGAATGCACCAAAAATCTTTTTTTTCTGACATTAGGGAAATGAATGGTAAGCCTTAGAGAGTCAGTCAGAGGTTTAAACACAACCACTGACAGACAGTCCGGAACAAAAAAAAAAAAAAAAAAAAAAAAAAAAAAAGAAAAAAGAAACACCTTTAAGACAAAAAAAAGTATCAGCAGACTGGCTACCTGATTCACATGATTAAAGAAGAGAGTTGAGAGCAAGGGGTGGAGAGAAGGTGGGGGCAAAGCGGGAGCGATGAGGAGAGTGGGAGACTTTCTTTCTGTATTTGTTTGTTTTTGTTTTCTTTTTTTTAATTGACGCCATAGACAACCAGAAGACGAACAAAGAGAGAAAAAAATTATATATATATATATATATATATATATATATATATATATATATATATATATATATATATATATATTCGTTGAATCGGTGTTGTCCCATTCGGGTTAAGTACCATACAATGGGATAATGCTGCTAGGTCCCAGTACCATTCGGGTTCAGTTCCAATATGGCCATGTCTGGCACTCAGTGGTGCTGGGACCAAATGAAATGAGTTTATTGGGAAAGTAATTCCAAATCGTGATCGGTTGGGCTATAAACAACATGCATTAACCATTCCATCCCGGTGTCTTTGAGTCCCAACGCTGGGCCCTGACTTGGAGCTGGGAACTTGGACGCACATGGACTGTTTGGACGCACGCACACACACACACACACACACACACACACACACACACACACACACACATCTCATGCCAACCAAGTCAAAATCTTTATAGACAGTGTCCTCCAGAGGAATTTAGCCTTTCTCATGGAAACAAATTTAAAAAAGATACATTCAAAGGATTATCGTTGGGCGGGATGTTTTCTGCCCCCCCCCCCTTCCCCCTCGCCACCCACCCTTCCGTCACTCCCTCCCCGAACAGGTGGCCTATTCAGCGACACAATAGTGCATATTCTTTTGATTTATGTATTATATTTACCTGTTATTGAGCCTCCCCTGTTTTGTCAGTCGTTTCTTACGTCTGCCTGAGCTTTCATACTTTGCGTGCTCTGTTATTGGTTTTTTTCCTGATTTTTTTTTTTTTTTTTTTTTTCAGTTGTCATGAGTACGTGGTTATCGCCTTTCGACCAAGGAGAAAAAAAATAAGTGCACAGTATTGTACAAAACGTTTCAGAACTTGCCGAGACCGTCTCAGACTCGCCAAAGCTGCAGTAGTCGAACATAGGAACATCTGCAAGCCATGGAGAATTTGCCGGTGCCTGACACACGGTTTACCAACTCTTTGATCTTGCTGGCTTTTCCTTTCCAGGCCACTTTCGTTTCCCCACACTCGTTTGGCCTACCATATGACTGCACTTTTCCAGGACGTATAGCTAGCAGTCAGCACAAGTGCACACAGATGAGCGAATACGAATAAAAAGTTCCTAACGTCATTGCGCAAAATAAACGTTTACTCTTTTAACTAAAGCGCAGCAACTTTTGAAAGCTGGGTGCACCATCGTTTTGACAAATTCCATTGCTTAGCGGCAGTCTGTACCTGAGAGAGAGAGAGAGAGAGAGAGAGAGAGAGAGAGAGAGAGAGGAGATTATTATTTGTACATTTGTACAACCTAAACATTGTGGTAAAACTGTCTTCCTGATTAAAACCTAAAAGGTATTCAGGTGGAAAAGGGATTAATTTTCTAAAATCTTCAACTTTTATTGATTTATCATGATTAAAAAAAATTCTAACGTTTTGTGTTCACAAATATGAGAACATTTGTCATTTTCAGCGTATTGAAGTAATTATTTTCTTACAAGAGTGAAAGGAAACCGCGAATTTCAGTGTCGTAAAGTCACAATATTTTGAAAGGGAGACGTAGAAGTAACTATTAGTGTCCTTAAATCATAATCTTCTCATGAGGGTGAGAGAAAAGTCTTGACGTTCAGTGCTGTAAAAATCACTACTTTGTCTAAGCAATAGTGGAAAACCCGTAAGCGAGGGTCCTAAAATCATTATTTTTTGACAGAGATGGTCGAAAAGTCGCAAAGGTAAATATCCTGAAGTCATTATTTACTTAAAGGGATGGCGGAAAAAAGTCATCATATTTTGGGTGTTAAACTCGTCAGGCAAATCCTAGACGGATCGCCACCTTGTCGTGGTCGGGTAGCTTGCGTGTCTCAGAAACCGCAGCAGCTATGTCGGCTTAAGCTCCTAGCAGGGCCACACAAGCCAGACAGATAGAACGGTAGAGACCACACAAAGAGCGGCGCGTGGGCGTCCAGGCTGGGGGTGGAGGGGGTTGGCACTGTACAAATTCTCATCTGTTACAAACATTGCAGTAACATGTGATAAATAACACCCCTGGTCAGGAGGATTCCTCTTCGGTAGACTCTGTGACGTGCACTGGGAAAAAACTTTCTGGAAGCCAGTGCGCTGACACATCTTCTGACGACTCACACCAAAACCAGAATTGGGATCTGGAACATCCGAACCCTATACGAGAGTGGAATAAAAGCCCAAGTGTGTTGTGAAAAGAACGCTTCAGCCTCTAAATCCCGGGGCTTTGCAAGACTCAATGAAATGACGCAGACCAGGCCAGACTAACCAGTAAGGACACCATCATCTACTCCGGATATGAAGACCAGATCATCCACACATCTACGGAGTAGCAACTGCCAATGACACCAGAGGCAACTACAGTCTTGGGAAGCAATGTCACTGAGGATCTTACAGCAAGATTTAACTCTGAAGGTCTAGCATTGACTATTTTTTTCCATCAGTTTGCAGATACAGCTGGTCAAAGCTGTCGGACGGTAATTTGATGGGTTCGAAAGATCTTTTCCAGGTTTGGGAATAGATATGATAAGGGCCTTTCGCCAAGATGTTGGAAAGAACCCAGTAGCCCATATATGGTTGTACATTTGAAGCAGAGTGTTCAGACCTTTTTGCTGAAGATGTTTCAAAAGTTTATAATGCATATCATTTTTACCAGGAGAGGAATCGCTGCAAGAAAAGTAAGGCGGATTTCAGTTCGTCTAAAGTGAAAGAAACTCTCATTATCCAACCGCAGGCTGAAACTATTCTTGAACAAAACCGCAGACTGTTCTCTGAACCGGAAATCCCCGCCTATGACTATATTTTTAAGTTAACCCTCAGTTTCAAAGTAAATTCGAAAAAAAATCCCAATTGTATTCCTCCGTTTGGACTTCGTACGCACCCTCAAGCGCAGAATGCAGGTCTTGATCTAGGAGTTGTGTCTGACTTCTCCAAGTTTCCAGATAAGCTTCCATGGACCTTTCTCACACCAGAAATCCGCTTTGATCTTGCTGCTTTTCGCAAAGAATCCACCAGTTCTCAGGCATATAAGGCATTGTTTGCCGATCTCTGTACAAAATTCTCATCCTTTTCAGAAAATATTTACTGATGGTACCAAGTCGCAGATGGAGTGGCCTGTGCAGCATATTGCCCTGGTGCTCCACCTCAAATATTATCAGAACATATTCCATCAGATGTTTCTGTTTACTCTGCTGAACTTACAGCTCTGGTTCTAGTACTGAAGATAATCGCTCAATCCACAATCAAGGACTTTCTGATTTTGTCTGATTCGCTGTCAGCTTTGGAGGCGACAGCTTACCGTAACCTCCATCATCCTGAACTTGTACACTTTTTCGAACTTTTTACCTCGTTAAAAGCGGAAGGTCACAACATCGTTCTGGCCTGGGTTCCCGGTCATGTTGGCATCGGAGGGAATGAAATGGCTGATCGTTCGGCCAAGAATGCCACAGCAGGGAAACTAACATATCTACCCCGTATGCAGATCTAAGACCAAAAGTTAATGATTATGTCAAAGACCTCTGGCAGGAAGATTAGAATACACAGACGGATACAAACTCTTTCAGACCCGTCCAAACCTAAAAGAGTTCCTCTCATCTACCTGTGGTGGTCGCAAAGAAGAAACAGTTCCGTACCGGTAGCACACCGGCCATTCGTATTTTACTCATTCGTACATTTAAATTAAAGAGTGAAGAAGCTCCGTGGTGCATTCCATGTCATGTATCACTGACAATGAAACATATTCTTTTAGAGTATTGGGACTCGCACGATGTGAAACACAAACATTTTACAGCAGATTCCATGAAAACCTTGTTCAGAAGTGTTCCACCTGATGCGATATTTGAATTCTTGAAAAAGATGAACATTTTTCATCGGATCTGAGATTTCATAGTGGAAAGATTTTTAACAAAATTTCGGGTGGGTTTTTAGAAGATGTATTTTAAAGAGTTGTTGTTTGAATGAATGACTTGTGAGTTGACTTCAACGCGGTGACAGCCCTGATATGGCCCTTTGCGGTCGGCTGGGCTATAAGCAACATTACCTAACTGTACTGACTCAGAAGGTCGAGAAATCACCGTCATTCGGTAGTGTGAACCTACAAATGTATCGGAGGAAGAAGAACACGGAGAATTTTACAAAACTCTCCGGACAGCATCGGACGGATCAGCAAAAAAGATGCATGAGATCTTTAAATGAGACATGAACGTCAATGTAAATGCAAACAATACAGGCAGAAAGACATGGCAAGACATTGCATTGGTACACAGAACAAGAACGAACATTTTCATGTAGTTCTGTGCATTCGTAAGACTCATGAGAGAGCTTGGACTTTATCAGATTTATCAGAATTTGATCGACCGCATTATCATTGGAAGGAAATGGAGGAGCTTACTAGATGTTAGAGTATATCGTGATGCACATGCACCATGTCCACGCATCGTTGAAAACCAAGCGAACACCATATAATTATGAGGCTGGGAGACCTTCTCACGAACGCGATTTACTAGATTTGAAGACCAAAGAAAAAAACTGAAAATTTCTAGCGCAGGTTAAAAAATACAAGTTGGAAGCGCTCTCAGGAGAGAGAAACAGTGGTAGGCCACTAGCAGGGGCTGACAAAGTCCTGGGACTATCACATGCTCAGATGTGTTTGGAGAAAAAGGACCAGACAGCATACAGTATCTCACAGTATGTCTCTGTTGACTATTTCACATCCTCTTAAACATCTCAGTAGACGTTTGGGCCACTATCACAGAAAGAAAACAACTGAAAGATAAGACTAACCGTACACAGGAACAAGAGCAAAAAGAAAAGCAAGACCAACACTGGGAAATCAATCGCCAAGCGAAGAAAATTGCCAGATAAAAGTGAATTTATCCATGAACTCACAGAAGAAGAAGAAGTATCTGCCGGACAAAGAAAACTTTTAAAAAGTTCACAAGAAACAGAGAAGAACATTGGCTAGAAATATAGCAAATGCTCACTCAGTGAACAGATGTGCATGAAAGTTTCGATAGGAACAACGACAGTTCCTTCACACACACACACACACACATACACACATGCGCGCGCGCGCGCGCGCGCACGCACGCACGCACGCACGCACACACACACACACACACACACACACACACACACACACACACACACACATCCTTCCACCTCCGTGCGACATCATTTAAAGAACTTAAGAATTATGGGTTCAGTTAGGAAGTTCCTTTCTGAAGATACTACTAAAACAGTTGTCACTTTGTGCATTCTTTCAAAACTAGATCCTCTCTGTGTCTCTGTCTGTCTGTGTCTGTCTGTCTGTCTGTCTGTCTCTCTGTATGTGTGTGTGTGTGTGTGTGAGCGCGCTCGCTCGTGCATGGAAGGTGGATGTGTTTGGGTGTGGCTGTATATGTGTATTTGCGCCTGTGTGAGAAAGACAATGACAGTCTATGTAAGAGCTTCGATCCAGAGGTAAGGTACTCTATAAATGCAAGTCATTATCATCATTATTATGATTATCATCCCACTTTCTGTATCCAGCTCTTCCCCAAGCCCCATCCAATCCTTAGTCTTCCCCCACGCCACGCGCAGTCTTCCAAAAATGATTGACCGTATCATATTACATGCTCCATGTTAGCCTGGCTTTTGATCTTTTGTGGTGAAACATTGAATAAATATCAGCAAAGTTTCTCTGTCTGTCTCTCCTGCCCTCCCCCCCCCTCTCTCTCTCTCATCATCAAGTGCGTGCGTGCGTGCGTGCTGGCGTGTGTGTGTGTGTGTGTGTGTGTGTGTGTGTGTGTGTGTGTGTGTGTGTGTGTGTGTGTGTGTGTGTGTGTGTGTGTGTGTGTGTGTGTGTGTGTGTGTGTGTGTGTGTGTGTGTGTGTGTGTGTGTGTGTGTGTGTGTGTGTGTGTGTGTGTGTGTGTGTGTGTGTGTGTGTGTGTGTTCGCCCCTGCCCCCACCCCCGACCCGTCTGTCTGTTCTTCTGTCTACATCTCTTTGTCTTTTTGCCTGTGTCTCTGTCTGTCTGTCTCTCACTTTCTTACATACTCACGCACGCGCGCGCGCGCGCTTTCACATGATTTTTAGCGAAGGGAACGGCTTGAAATGTTGAACGAAGCGTGACCAGAGTAACACAGTACGATGAAGAGAGAGAGAGAGAGAGAGAGAGAGAGAGAGAGAGAGAGAGAGATACATACACGCACGGAAGCATGCACACACGTACGCACGCGCGCGCAAGCACGCACACACGCGCGCAGGCGTTCACACACACGCACACACACGCACGCACACACACACACACACACACACACACACACACTCTCTCTCTCTCTCTCTCTCTCTCTCTCTCTCTCTCTAAGACTACTGACGTGACAGTCGACATGCCAGAACAAAGAGACGACCCAAAGCCGCCCGTCCTCTGATGTGACAACTCCCGCGACGGGACATAATTGATCTCAACGCTTGATTGATTGAAACCGGGGCCTAAATCATAACACTCCAAAGATCGAGCGCCCTTCACAAAGTGATAAGCTACGTGGCTGCCTGTACTTTATCTGCCGTTTGTTTACGGGAGAGGAGATGGCAGGTGGAGGCGAGGGCCTGTTTGGAAAGGAAGGGGGAGGGAACCAGAGTGGGTAGGAGGGTAACATGATGTGTGGGAGGGAGGGGGGTGGGGGGAGGGGTGAGAGGGGTTAGAGTCACCCGATCCCGTAGTCCCGTCTTTCACACGGACGAAGTGAATTAGATAAGGGAAATTATTGATGTCAAAAGACACGATGTCTGTTCATGGAGTAAGGAGTTGCTGCTGAAATCCTTGCCCTTAACGTGACAGTACAACAAAGGCTAGCGTCCCAAGAAGAATTTTCAAAACGGAACAAACGACAAAGGATAAATTTATTACGAAAAGGCACAGTTGAAAATCTTTAGGCTGTCTTAAAAAGCAACTGCCACTGTAAAAAAATAATCATTATTGTTAGCAGCAGCAGCAGCAGCAGCAGCTTACTTACCGGAAAATACCTGAGCACATCTGTTGGTAGTTTATACATACAATTCTACAGCGTCTGAAATTTCGCGATTTGGGGGATGAAGGGCTAAACAATTGTGCGCTGATCATTAACAGTATTGTTAAATATCTATTCGCATGTCACTGCCCATTGCATTTGCACTTTTATCTTTATTGTGAAAAGAGTTATCTTTCGCAAAAGTTTCGTAGGATTTTATGATGAGAGGTGTTAAAGGTAGATCATTAATATATACTGAGGAACTCCGTATTTAACTGACAAGAAAGAGCATGTTTCAGCAGCCTTATGAATTGATTGCCTTCTGTTACGCAAGAAAGATAATACATATCTGAGAGATTCTTTGGATAAACCATACGAGGTTTTTTTTTCTTTCTTTCTTTATTTCTTCCTTCCTTTTTTTTTTTTTTTTTCTTTTTTTTTTTCTTTTTCAAATCCAAGACGGTTGTGGTCAGCGTTGTCGATGTTCCTAGTAAAGACAACAAAGGATTCTCCCCGGAAATGACAGTCTCTAAATCCGCTTTAGATTAAAATAATCATGTTCAATGAAGTGTGACTGAAGATTTTGTTTCAGGTGCCTAGCAGGAAGTTCAGACAGGCAGGCAGAACCCTTACTGGCCTACAGTTTGAAGGATCATTTGATTCACGAGATGTAAAGACTGATGGTATCTTAGTTTCCTTAAAAGCTTGTGGACAGCTGGGGTGACACAGTAGTTAAAGTTTCGGTTTGCAGGATGGGAGATTGTGGGTTCGATTCCTATTCTGAAACCCTTATGTGGCTGAATTTCAGATGGGACGACTGTAACCACACTGTCGACTTTCATCCAGTTAGTGGATGCGTTTCTGAGAGTATGGCTCAAATGTCCCGATCAATACAGCAGGCGTCCTTATATCTCGGGTCTGGTTGATACCGGGAGACACTACGAAAGAAACATAGTACAGCCATGTCAGGTAGTCTGTCACCAGAATGAAACGGCACTCCAAGCCTCCACTACAAGAGACCAAAGTTTCGATTTACTCTCCACCTTATGCCTTTTCGAGTCCGTGTCGAGGTCTTCGGTACTGACAGTTCATGGGAATTAATTGGACGGACGGGTGTCCGGAGGGAGGACACTCGCTCACACTGCCTCCTCGAGTTTGTTGTCTTCAGGACCACCGAAGTGACTCGGCAGCGGCGTAGTGTCTTCTCAAGAGCTTTGCCTCATGACGCCTTGATGTTGACTGCTCCCCATGAACTGTGGGTGTTGGCGCGGCGAGGGGACAAGTCAAACCACACGGTGGTTGTTCACGGAGAGGCGGAAAATGTAGGTGTGATGCCACCGGAGTGGCACGCACGATGTGACAGCAGGGAAAAGAATCGATTCATTGCAAATATAAATGAGATGTAACAGATGCAGAGCCTCGTTTGCGTTTTGGATAAAGTGACGGCGTACAGTACTTTAGTGTTAGGGGATCGAATATCACATGCAGCTTTTTAGAGAGAGAGAGTAACAGATTTAAATAAGGTTATATTGAAGAACCAGAAACAGATGCCCAGACATAAAAGGTTATTAACCACAAAAACGAAACTATTTAAAGACGCTGCCAAACGAGCCAC
>JADBJO010001682.1:367500-377500 GCA_016801955.1 Conus betulinus
AATACATTTATGATTTTGTCCGTTCTCCTCCACCGCTAACCCCCCCCCCCCCCCCTTTTTTCCACATCTCTCTCTCTCTCTCTCTCTCTCTCTCTCTCTCACACACACACACACACACACACTATGCTTTTATCCTGAACTTCCCGGCAGGGTTGGGCACGCCAGCAATGCCCGCCTCGTCCAGTTTGCCTTGGAGTGGTGTCGGCGTCAATAAGCGGCCAGTGGCGCTCTCAATGAGCAAACTGCCGAGGCCCGGTGGCTAAGACAATCAGCAGGACATTCCGGCGCGCGGAATGCCATTCACGGGTCGGGGGCAGACAAAGGCCACCACGACAAACTGGGCCGGCTTGTTTTCCCACGAGGACCATCCGTATCACATGTTTCGCGTTCTCGGCCAAAAGGATGGGAGGTGGAAGGTGTGTGTGTGTGTGTGTGTGTGTGTGTGTGGGGGGGGGGGGGGGGGGGGGTGATGGGGGGGGGGGGGAGAGAGCTAGAGGGAAGCGGGGGCGGGCAGTACTGTGGTCATGCATGCAGCTCGATGATATGGTTGGTAGCCGTGGTGGAGGGAACGGGAGCCATGTTGCACTTCAAACATGAGTCATTTCTGTATGATACCGCACTTTTGATCAAGGGAAAAGGTTAACATTTTGGGAATGACAGCCAACAATCACAACACATCTTTTTTTTTAATGTAAATATACTTCTGGTCTAGGTCGACGCAGAGGTCACGTAAACTGAGTATGTCCCTCCCACCTCGAATGGTGGAGACTGTAATACACACGCACGCATGCATGCATGCGCGCTTGCTTTTTTTATACACGGAAAAGGCGAAAGAGAGATAATGTGTAATGCGTCTGCGTAATGTTCTTCATCTGTAGTGGTGGCGGTGGCTGAGTTCGTCTTCGACCTCCAAGCCTTGTTGATGTGCATAGAAGAGAGTGGTACCGGTGCACAGTGAGAAAAACTGATGCGAACACGTAGGCAACGATATTTCTGTCTGAAAATGGCAGAAGAAGCTTAATGGCGCCTGCCCTTATTCTAATCTCCCCATCATCATTTTGTCCCTGTACGCTCATTTTCTTTTACCGTCTCACCCATATTTCTCTTACATTCCACCCTCCGGAAATGACGTCAATTTTCACTACGAGTTTTTTCCTTCATCCATTTTACCTGTCATTCAGTGTATTTCCAGCGGCTAGGGATTGGTGTCGCAGTGGATAGGGTCGTAAATAAGAACACCTTACACGGAAAAAACTGTTGATGCAAGCAAACTTTTTGAGCCACTGTTTCAACTATTCTGTTGAAATAGTCAAACTTTTCTGGAGTTTTACGTCGTTGGTTGTTGGCGTTAACGTAAATACTGCTGATGAATGCTGTCTGTCACAAGGACGCTTTCCTATATCTTGTTTCCCTGCCTAATTACGATGGTATTTTGTTTATTTTTAGTGTGTTTTCTGAGGTAGGGCATTATCAGGTCTTTACCATGTAGGTAGGGAGAGACAGACCGACCTCCCACCCGACTACACTCCCTCTCACCCCACTGCACTCCCCGAGGGGGAGTTATTTAACCGGCGTGCCCACAGTGCTTATATCATGGGTTATTTTCGGCTGGTCTTCAGTGTAATGAGTGGTGATCATAGTGATCTCCTCTTTTCTGGGTTAACTGTTGGTTTTAACAAATTTATTTCCACTTTGCAATCGCACAGCTTTACAATAGATGTCAAAATTTGAAGAAGAAGAAGAAGCTAGTGTTTGTAATGTGTTCAGATGCTTCTGATTACATAAGTGAGAAAGGAAATGGCAGGAGACTGTTAAAGTTACTATTCTAAATAAAAAACGCAAAAAGATACATACCCACGCGTAAACATGTTCAAAGATATATATATACATGTACACATACATGTCTTGCCTAGTCTTCATGTCAGAAGGCAGTCCCCAGCTGAACAGCTGCTATACGGCCGTACGACTGTCATAGTCAGTTCCCGCTGCGTTCGGTGAGGAAGCTGGGGTCTGATCGACAGGCATTTGCCAAGTTTGTGTTCATGATGTCGTCACTATGGTGGACCGTCCTGTCCACGGTGACTCCGGGTTGTTGGTGGGATGCTCCCTCGACCTGTCTGGCAGTCCCGTGGTTGCTCCCGGCCATCGCTGCTATTTGGACTGTCCTGTCCTAAGCGTGAGGGGAATGGAGGTGGGCAGTGTCTTCGTTTTCGTTGTTTGCATGTATGGTACTGGTCGGCGGGTCAGATTTAGCTGTCGGAGCTGTCTCTCTCCCTGCCATGGAGGCTTGTACAGGCGAGCGGGCAGACATCACCCTGTCTGGCTGTTTTCTTGGTGCCTTCACCCCACCTGGACCAAGGGAATGATGGACCCGTGACCTGCCCATGTTGTCCCTTTTCCCTGTATACCCTCACGTTCACCTCCTGTCCCACTTGTCTCCGATATTTCTTAACCATTTGAACATACATCTGATCATCAGTTTAGATGGGTTTCTGTCGTCTCAATCTCTGCACACATTATTTTAGACACAAAGATTCCTATTTCTGTGTAACCTTTGGACTCCCAGCTGCTCACTATTTGCGGCACAGGGGAGGCAATCATAATTTTATCTTCCCGGAAAGGTGCATCTCATTTTCTGTTAAAGAAATCTGTTTGTTTGCAAGAGGGCCACCATTGCAGTTCATTTCATTTCAGAATAAAAGGATATTTTTTTTTGAAAAAAAAAAAACCTCAGAGACCTGCTGAGGTTTAGATAACTGATTTCATTTTCAAACATTTTCATGCACTTTTGAAGAAAAAGTTCTCCCCATTATATTAGTTTTCAATAACATTCATTTACATTGCCTCAAGGTATGAAAGTAACTGCATGCGATAAGCAGAGTGGGACAAATTGACAGAAAATTAAAATACCATCATCAGTTTACTGATGGTGGAATTAAAATGCACATTCCGACGAAAAATATACAGTTTAAAGCTTAGTTTACTCTGTGTGTGTGTGTGTGTGTGTGTGTGTGTGTGTGTGTGTGTGTGTGTGTAACCAGCATCCATAGTGACCCAGTGCTGCTGTAACCTTGGACTGGGTTCATGGTCGGTCAGGAAGGAATTAGAAGCTGAGAACTGCCAGAACGGCTTCTGCACATGTATGTTCATTATTAATCAAACATGTGCAAGAAAATGGTAGCTGAATTCACACTAGTTGATGGGAATTTGTAATCCAGACGAAGGTTACAACTCTATCTCCTTTAATAGAATTCAGATATCCACTCCACACCGCCCAACAGTGACGACAAGAATAACGACCACGACGGTGACGACGACGATGGTGATGATTATGAAAAAGAAAGGGGAATGCCTACAGAAAACACCACACTTGCATATTTTTTGTAAGAAAATGTAAGTATTTCCTCTATTATCTTCTGGATTAAACTCTCTCTCTCTCTCTCTCTCTCTCTCTCTCTCTCTCGTTACCTTGTTTTCTTTTTAATGTAATTCGGATAACAAAGAATGTAGCATTGCCGCGTGGATCTAAATGCGTTTTCGCGCTAATCAGTTGCTGCATTTCTGATAACATGTAGCTAAGGCAGAAATCGGAAAACGAAAACACTGACCGTCTTCATAGACTTAGCAGAGGCCTTGGACAAAGTTTAAGGGGGGAAAAAAACCTTTTTTTTCTCAAAGCTCCTTCCAAACCCCAAACAAACAAAGAAGTAATCAAACAAACAAAAAGCACCCGTATGGAAAGATGGATTGTTGGACCTACTGTATCTGTTCGACAAATCAACCGACATCAAACTGGAATGTCGGACGAGCATGCTGGTGAAGTAAGGGGGGTATGCCACAACGCAGCATCACATTGGCAACTCCGTTCTTCGTCTCTCATAACAAAAACATCTCTGATCAGCTGTCTGCTCATGACATCAGAGCTGTATCCATGCAGATACCTTGTATGTGTGGACAGACGTATGCAAACATTTTTTTTTTTTCCAAATGCAGTTTTTTCCAAATGTATCTGTTGAAATCTGTTTTAAGGAGAGCACATTTCAAATGGCACATTGACGAGTTTCCTTGAGCGTCAACCTTTCGCATTAGCTGGTTGAAAATGGACATATTCGACGTTTATCTGATGCATGGTTAAACTTACTGGAGAACTTTTTGTCTTGTGTTTGTACCCTCATATGAAACTTCGAGACGTATTTTTGCAGTCCATTTGCGTGGATAACGCACACGCACACGCACCGTATGGGAATTTAAGAAATGTATGTTTTATCTTGTTACTGTTGGTGGCCTCTATGCAAATGAAGTTATTTTCGATAAATGTGTAACTTAAAGGTTTGTTATCACAAGCTTTGGTAAATCCCATCCAGGAGTCGACGAACCATATGGACGTTACAGTCCCTTAAGACTTCTCTTGTGTTTTAGGTACTGGATGAATACCGTTCGCTGGTATGTGCAGGTGTCAGTGACATGCTTCTTGTGACGTTTGAATTGTGTTAATATCAAGATGGAGAAAAGTTGCCCAAGGTTCTGAGGTAAGAGATATGGAGAGAATGTGGAGGAGCGGTGGTAGGGCTTTAATTCTAATATGGCCGCCAGGGCTGATCTGAATTTCATACTGAAGGCTGAAAACTAATTAGACTACAAACACAGAAGAATAGTTCAAATAAGTGTAAAAGTTTATTGACCGACTTTGATGAAACGTGGTGAAGTGGAGTGTGGCATGAAGACGAACCCGTGACATTGTGATTCGAATCCGTAACGCGGATCCGGATCAAAGAGTGGTTCCACAATCAATTCAGCAAAATTATATCTGCTCTACTGAATCAGTTGTATCGAAGCTTTAGGGAAAAGATGGAACAAGGGCCAAGGATCAACGACCCCATTAAATTTTGAAACAGATCCACACCAGAGAGGATCGATCCAGAATTCCGCGTTCCACCTTTGTGGTACTTTGTGCCATCCTGCAGCGTGCCCTTCTACACTGCTCAAAACAATTTAAGAGCCACCTGCATTTTTCATATGGTTTAGATAACGCATCGTAGTGTTTACAATTCAAAGCTTTTGACCAATTTTTGCACTGAAAGTGTGACAGCTGCTTCAGTGCAAAACTGGTTTTTTGGCATGTGTTCAGTTGAATCTGAGTCTAGTGGGTTGAACGAGTTCACAAAAGAAATACCGAAATCACGAAAACATGGTCGCGGTTTGCAAGCGCATAGCTGAGGCAGCAGAGTTGGGCTGACTGCAAACCGCATTGCACGTGCAAGTCGTGCCTTTACTGAACACATGGCAACCAGTTTTGCTGACCAATGGGTATGAAAAAAAAGCCGCTTTTGGGGGTGTTTCTAACCATGCTACCAAGACGGAGATTAAATGACACTGACCGGGAAGGGCTGTTGCTTGGCTTCAAGAAGGTGTAGGCGTCAGAGAAGTTGGTCGTCGCCTTCAAGTGCATCATGCTGTCATCCAAAGACTTCGTGACCTCTTCAACGCCACTGGTAGTACTGCTGAACGAAGACGGTCTGGCCAGCCTAGGTCCACCACCAGACAGCAGGACAGACTGCTGGTTCTGACGACGCTGAGGCAAAAGAACTGCCACTGCAAACAACCTCAGGCGACAACTGCGGCTGCAGCGAATGTCAACATTTCCGTCCAAACTGTTCAGAACCGCCTGAGAGAAGTTAACCTCCGAGCAAGACGGCCAGGTGTTCGACCTGTGCTGATGGCGGATCACCATTAGGGCAACTAACCTGGTGCCGAGCTCATGTGGCCTGGACGAGGCAGCATTGGGCCTGGGTGATGTTTTTCTGACGAGTCGCGTTTTGCTCGGCTCTTCCACGATGGTCGCATACATGTCTGGAGGGCGGACAGGGGAACGCTACCAAGAAGCCAACGTAATCGAACGGGACTGGTATGGCGAGGGGTGGTCTATCATGGTGTGGGATGGCATAGGAAGGAACTTCAGAACCCCCCCTGTACCGAGTTGAAGGCAACCTAACTGGTGTGGCGTACAGGGACAACATTCTTCAGCCTCTGGTCCTGCCTGCCCTGCAAGCCCTGGGCCCTGACGCCATCCTCCAGGACGACAACGCCCGTCCCCACTGTGCCAGGTGGGTAAACGTCTTCTTGGAGGAGCAGCAGGTCACCGCCTCGACTGGCCAGCGCGTCCTCGCCCGACCTTAAACCCGATCGAGCACGCCTGGGACGTCCTGGGGCGCCTGCTTCACGAGAACCACCCTCCAGCAGTGAACCTGGGCCAGCTCTTCGACTTCTCGCAGCAGGAGTGGAACAACATCCCCCCAGCTGACTCTCAGGAGGCTTGTGGACTCTGTGAGACAGAGATGTCTAGCTTGTATCTGCGCTAATGGCGGCCATACTGAGTATTGACATTGAATGTCATTTGATTTGACTGTTCTGATTTCTGAAATGAAGGTGTTAATCAATTAAGCCCATGAAGTTGTTTTTTGAGCAGCTGTTAGTCGTTTATTTCTGATGTCATTGTATGGTTCCTTAAATGAATTTTCAATTAAATTGTTTGAAGAAGTTATTTTGTTTTTCGGTTGAATCGTGTGTGTTTTCAACTGGCTCTTAATTGTTTCGAATAGTTTTACTTCTGTGACCTGGTTTGCTTCGTTTTTATCAGGCCACGCAGCTCCTGACTTTTCGTTTTGTTTAGGATCGAAAAGTGAGACTAGCTCTCCTCAAATGTTTCATTTTGTTCTTTGTCCTTAATCCAACTTTTAACAGATGCCGCCCCCAATTCGGTTGAGCACTTTTCTTAAATTGTTGTTGGTTAGCAATATATATATATATATATATATATATATATATAGAGAGAGAGAGAGAGAGAGAGAGAGAGAGAGAGATTGTGAATGGCCGGTTACAGCTTTGGAATACTGTAGTGACCAGTCAGTCAACTGACTCGTTTTTCGACCAACTAATTGTCTGAGTTGAATTGACTTAAACCCCTTTTTCAAATGCATAAATGTGACTGTCTTTTCATATAATTCAGAGCAGTCTACAGTACAAAACGGTAAAAGTAATTGAAAAGCTAAAAATTCAGCTCTGTGTGTGTGTGTGTGTGTGTGTGTGTGTGTGGACAAAATAACAATCGAAGTTCCTGAAAACAGTTTAGATTTGCTCTGCGTCACGATAACGTTCGAAGTCCGTTTCAGACAATTACGTTTAACTTTCTTTCCACACAGTCTCGAAAATACACATCCACATTTCATGTTGTTCATTTCCGATCATGATAAGAATGGTTATTAATGGATTAATTCTAAAGTGCGAAACTAGTCATAGGTCCATGGGCAAACACTTACCCGAAGAAACGTCTACAAAGCAAAGAGCTCGGAGTCTAGTGAAGACAAAAGATGGAGGGATAAAACACCACCAGCCTCCATGTAGAAACAAGAAGGTCTTTTTGTGGGTTATTTGCTTTTTTTTTTTTTTTTTTTTTTTTTTTTTTTACCACGCCTTGATCCGGCGGAAAAAAAAACAAATACCACAGACCTCGCGGGCCCCTCTTATCGCCAGTGATCAAAAGTGCCGCAGCACAAGGCTGCTTCTCCTTCTGTGGTCGCCAATCAAAGGTGCTGGCTCCCTTTGATCTAGCCAATGAGAAAGCTCTCCCCTCTCATTGATCGACGGGTCTGGCGCGTTCTTCAACCATCGCCGTCAGCAGCATCAAAGGAGAGGCAGTAGGACTGTACCAGAGAGGGCGAATTTGCAATTAGCGAGTTGTTTACTATTCGGGCCTGCATGTAGTAGTAGTAGTAGTAGTAGTAGTAGCTTGGGGGTGAGGCGAACAGGATCCGGGAAGGTCTCTTTCATGGCACAGTACTTCTGGTCCCGGGGGGGGGGGGGGGGGGGGGGGGGGGGGGGGGGGGGGCCCATCGATACCAGGTTCCTTTGAAGTTCTGGGCTTTGATTTCTGAGGCCTGCCAGGCGGACAATAGCAGCGAGGGAATTCAGCAAAACGGGTTGATGATGGTGTCCCGTTGGACAGTTTGTTGGTTGCCTCGGGTGGGTTGCTCAATCGAAGTAAAATTGATAATTGTGACACAGACAAACTTGTACAACGCCAGCTTCTAAGTGAAATTGTTGTAGTTGTCTAAAAAATCTCTCTCTCTCTCTCTCTCTCTCTCTCTCTCTCTCTCTCTCCACATACACACACACACACAAACGCGCGCGCGTGCGCGCATGCACGCATGCAGAGAGAGAGATGAGAGAGAGAGAGAGAGAGAAATTTTGATCAGCCATCTCACATCAAATGTAAACGACGTTCTCAGAAACAGATACTGTCAATAACCCCACGGGACATACTCTAATCTAGTCTGGTACACAGTGCTGGAGTATACTGGAGAACACTGTCATTACATATAAGCTATACATAATTTACATTACGTTCAATAAATCAAGATAGGTTAAGTCCTGCATAATGAAGCCATGAACCAGAAGAGCGGATTATCACTAACAATAACAAGTGTCTTGTTTTGATATTTTGCAAGTTGTTTTTGTTTTATAACACAGAGTAGCTGTGTCCGTGACGTCTCTCTCTGTCTCTGCCTTTCTTGCCTCTGCCTGCCTGTCTGTCTGTCTGTCTGTCTGTCTGTCTCTCTCTCTCTCTCTCAGATGGTGGTCAGAATGTTCATATGTTCATTCACTAAATTACTGTGTAGGCCTTTAGGGTGTCTCATACCTTTCTTACCATTTCAAGAGTATATTTTTCCAGCATATATGTTTGATTTCTGTATTCTTACAGTTCATAGTTTCGGACGTTTATTGATGTTAAACCATGTCCAATATCTCATTTATTCCTTCATTTCTTTCATTCTGTCCCTTTCTTTTATCTCTGCCAGCTGTATACCTCACTCTGTCTCTCTGTCTCTGTCTGTCTGTTCTGTCTGTCTGTCTCTCTCTCTTAGTCTCTCTCTGTCTGTCTGTCTCTGTCTGTCTGTCTGTCTGGCTGTCTGTCTGTCGGTCTCTGTCTGGTCTGTCTCTCTCTCTCTCTCTTCTCTCTCTCTCTCTCACACACACACACACACAACACATACACACACACACGCGCGCGCGCGCGCGCGCTGGCGCTTTTTTCCACAGTTAAAATGGCAATGTAGCAAACTAATAAATTAGTGTAAGCAGGAGATAATGGGGGGACATTAAATGTGTATACGCAAAACAGTTTATTGATCCCCTGGTTATTGGAACTTCACTCAACCCCAGCCACAATCTGACTCACCAGTGAGCTGTGGATCGGGTGCTGTAAATACAAATCGCACGTAGGCCACTGATGCAGAGAACACCAGACTCGTGCATAGAGAAATGATTGAACCAACACATCAACAAAATCTAAAAAACGTATTGGGAGAGCGCAGCCACCCGTCAAAGTAGAATAGATTCTGTTATGCCCTTTTGATCCAGATCCCACACCAAAATCCGCACAACGGGCCGCATCGAACGTTAAAATCAATTTTGTAGTCTTCACGCCATCTTGCGAGCAGACGGACGAACTGCCCAACAGACACGTTTAGAAAACATATCATGTATTGGATGAGATAAAACATACAAAGCCTTACATCATACATAACAACAAGGGGCATTCATGGCTTGACAAATACCCTAGACTTACACGTAGCAAAGGCATCTGCTATCTATCCCCGTCACACTCTCTCTCTCTCTCTCTCTCTCTCTCTCTCTCTCTCCCCTAGATTTCCTCAGTTTATCGGACTTCCTTTCTGCTTTGGTGGTCATTGCCCTCTGTAAACTCAAGCACCCTCAACTACTGACATTGTTTGAACTATGCCCTTCCATGAAATCTGATGGATATACAACATAGTTTTTGCTTGGGTTCCCGGTCATGTGGACATTCGAGGCGATGAGATGGTTCCCGAGGGTGCACAAAAGAAAAGAGTTGAGCAGACTGTCCATCCCCCACACCGATCTGAAACCCAAAGCTCAGGTTTATGTCAAAGACCTCCGGCAAAGGAAATGGAACTCGCAGACG
>JADBJO010001682.1:382500-391894 GCA_016801955.1 Conus betulinus
CAGAGAGACAATGGAATTATGTTTAAGGATTTTCCTGAGTAGTTTTGCCATTGTATTTCGGCTCTTTGGTAGGGTTCCTCCCCCCCCTACCCCCCCCCCCCCCCCCCCCCCCCCCCCCTTCAGTTATACGCTTATAATACACAGGGATGCACGGGGGTATGAATTGAGGCGTTCACAGTCTACACGTAAGAAATTCTTTTCTCGTATAGGAACACACTAGGAACCTTCACAAAGGTGACGGAATGCTAGTAATGTTTCAAATTAAAAAGAAACATGTTATTTAGAACTTGAGTCTGCCCCACCCGTCACTGTGCTACGCATTCATCTGTATCAAAGAAAAATATCACAGCATACAGGTCCCCTGTCTCAACTATTCTTATCTGTATTCAGGGGTCTCAACTATTCTTATCTATTTCGGGGAAGACAACATTCCAATATTCTGTCTGGTTATGCATATTATAAATACGAAAGAAAGAAAGAAAAAAAAAAAAAAGAACATTCGTAACTAGCCAGTTGTTTCTCTTGGCTGCACTGTTCGGTTCTTTCATTCGTCTATGTCATCACAGCCACACTAACCTCTCCGCACTGTTTCTTCAGTTCTCCCAATGAGGCCCAATGGGGGGGGGGGGGGGGGGGGGGGGGGGGGGGGGGGGGGGGGGGGGGGGGGGGGGGGGATACTGGCAGCGTAGCTGTCTCCCTTGAGTCGAGTTTCCCGGACACCTCCTGTATGACTCACCCTCTCCACTGGAAGGGCACCTGTCCGGCCTTTCCCACAGGTTTTTCTGTCGCTGCAGACACCTTCGTCAGCTGAAAATCCCTCCATGGGCCTGTATAGGCATGATGTACCTTGCTGTCTGCCGTCTCACACACAGATAGACACATTCTCCATTCCAGTCCCATGGGCTCTGGTTTGTCGTCAGGTCACGAGGTGACAACAGACGCCCTGGATTTGTAAAGTCTCCTAGTCTTGATTTTACCTTGCTGTATTCTTCCGAGCCCTCAGCAAGATAGTATGATTTCACTCTATAACAGTGAGTCACACCTAACTGGTCTTCCAATGGTTTCTATTCGTGTCCAAAAAAAAATGACAACCCGAATCTTTTTGGTTCAGCCATTGGAACAACTTGTCATACCCCATGCACATCACAACGACTTACTCAAATAGTTGTAAGAATCTGACAAATGTGTTTCCGAGTTATTTCAGTTCAGCCATTAGAATCACTAGTCTTCCCTTTCACACGCACTAAAAAGAGTTGGATGCTGTGTGGTTAATGCATGTCACCACATTTAAACTCATGTTTGATTTCCCGATACCATCCAATGTGCCTCAGGATCATAGCTCAGGGTTCATGATAAGCCAAGACTAATACCTCAAGTGACCCGTTGCCCATAAGGAGCGGTCCATCTAAGGGGCAGAAGAAGAAGAAGGTGTTCAGTCTTAAGGTTCAGTAAGTGGAAACGATCCTCAAGGCTGATGGTCACCGGACCGAGAAGCCCATGCCCAGCCTCCATTGACCTGCTTGGATTCCGCATCTCTTTGTCCACACTTCAATAAGTTTCACCGGAGAACCCTATGAAACAGCCGTTGACGAAGGGGAGACATATTCCTCGTCTAGGAATGCAAGCTTGACGTTTGCTTGTTAATACCCCACTGGATATGTGCATCGCTCCCAAGTTTACCCTCATACTTCAACATCTTACTCGGGATATCCACATATGTGCTATCAGAGTTCGAACATATACAGAACCCAAGAGAACTAAAACATTTTCAAAGCTTCCCTGTAGCCTAAGGTCTGGAGAGCATTCGGTGGACTTAAGACATATAGACATACAGACAAAGGGGAGAGACACGGAAGCAATTAAAACATACGACTCTTTGAACTAAGCCCAAGTTTTTTTTTCTTTTTCAAGTATTAACAAACAGTAGCAACGCATAGGATTTGATTGTAAAAATATGAGAGAGCGTTTAAATCACTAAGATGATAAAAACAATGATTATTGACATTGAAATAGAACAGGGCACAGAGCTAGCAAATGAAAGTGTCTAAAACGGCTATATCATTGTGAGCTTCAGTGGTTTTCTCGTGAAGACTGCCTTCATTGCTTAACTTTCTCCTTTTTTTGATCACCCATGCATACTTATCAAATATAGTTAAGAACAGCTTTATTCCTTTTTGTGTGAAAATGACTAGTCTGCCGGCAAAAATATAACAGGAAAAGTCCATAGCAAATAAGTGGGTGTGAATGATTCACAACCAAATGACTGGGTTCATCTCACGAGCAATATATGGGACGATCAATCGTGCTACATGGGAAAATAAGCTGCCTTCAGATTTGTCAGCTTCAGGAACATCTCAGCCACACTGGAATAATTATTTTGATACAGGTTAGGAATCAAGGTAGAGGATGAAAAGAAGACTAGTAATGTAAAATAATGTGACTGAACATGTGAGAAGTACAAAGGGTCCGTTTTACTGTAACTGGAAAGATGAGCGCTAGCGTTATGCATGTGTAGGCTACTCACCAGGAAACGTCAGACCGGAGTACCTTAGTACCAGCACTGTGGAGAAAACGTCAGGCCTGAGTACCATAGTACCAGTAGTTTGTGGAGACTGGGAATGGCAGTACCGAAGTAACATTGGCATCGCTGCCAACATCAATTGACGGAAAGAAGGGAGGGGGAGGGGAGGAAGGAGCTGAGGGGAAGGAATGAGAACGCTTTAACTGGAAAACGTCGGTACAACCATCGGTTTTAGTAGCAAGAGCTGGAAATGGACACATCAGCAGGGTCGGAGGACGGGTACGGGGGTGGGGATGGAGAGGGGTGGGGTTGAAATAGATGCTAACGATGCTGGTCGCGGAGAACCATGAATACTGGGGAGCCATCCACGATGGCCGGAAAACATCATCGTTACTGAGAACCTTCAAAGCTGTACTTGGCAGCCCCTGCACCGGGAAACTCGTACTGACCCCGATCCAGGCTATCGCTAAGCTTATCGGCATGCGAGCCGCCTCCCTTCCTTCTTGCAAACGGCAAGGCGCTTGTTGCGGGAGAGAGAGAAAAATATGCTGGGAATGATCAAAAGAGTCAGGTAGTCGTTGCCGGCTGGCAGAAGAACACACGCCAGGTATGATCAAAAGGGGTAGGGTTGTTGTTGCTGGCCGGGGAGGAGAACTATGCCAGATATGATCAACTCGGTTCCGGGGCCACAAGACCCTGCAGGGGAGAGGAAGGGGGTGGGGTTGAAAGGAATGGACGGGTGGAGCGGGGGGGGGGGGGGGGGGGGGGGGAGGGGGGATGGGGGTTGCTCTCCCACAAATGATCCCCACCTTGTCTTGCCTGTTGCGCTCCTCGGCCGCCTACAACAATCACATTACTTCCTGCAGGCCCTACAACGGGTGATTTGCGCCCAATTACGGCGCCAGCAGCAGTCTTCATCAGGTGCGCTTATCAGAGTCAGGTGTCATCCGCTTTCATCTCCCGCTTATCTCCGCTGTGGGCCAGGTGCGGGAGACTTCGGGTCCCAGACCAGCTGGGAGTGTGTGTGTGTGTGTGTGTGTGTGTGTGTGTGTGTGTGAGAAAACTAGACGCCAAAAAAGAAGGTAGCGAGGGTACTGAAGCCAGGCACGTACATGGCAATGACTGAAACGATAAAAGTCAAGAATAACTTCCTCCACAGCATATTATGATAATCCCAAAACTCCGGCTAGTTACACTTCTATTTGCCCAAAAGACTTCGTATTGGTAAGAAAAATAAAAAAAAAAAAAGAAAAAAAAAAAAAAAGAGAAAGAAAAGAAAAAAAAGGGTAGTGACACACAAATGTGTATTGTTCCATGTGAACGTATTACGTGGAACAATTACGCATGTGTCTGTGTGACTGATTGATGTGATACACTCATTGGTAGTACACGAGTTTATGGGACTGTTCAAAATCCCCTAAGATAACGTCTCTTTGAAAGGGTGCTTTTCCCGTCAAACCTACAGCTGAATAATTTGAAATGTGCCTGACGTGCAGGTGGAATCAGCAGCTTTGCGCCCGTCGGTGGAGAGAGATTTGTTTTTTTCTTACCGTCACAGCACCCATCCCATATTGTTGAAGCGTAATTGGTATGTGACACTGTGGGCTTTCAGAGAAAAGCTCTGGCGCAGTGATGCTGAAATGAGAGAAAAAGATGGTTGAAATGATCTTGCATGAATTGTTAAGACGCGACTACCCGTCTTCATTCTTCACCTGTTGCTACGTTTAAAACACGATGCGGATCTACTTGTTCAAAGGAAGCGCCATTCACACAAGATGTAGCCAAAGGGGAGCTAACTGATGTTTTCGTCGACCGGTCGTAATCAGGGGTTTAGTTTTGACAGGGTATAGGACCCTTGAGTCTAAATTACACTGATCTGATATCTCAGCAAGGACTTTCCTAGAGAGAAGTTTCTGTTGTTTGTAGACGATTTCCACTGGTTTGGAGTCAGAGAGAGAGAGAGAGAGAGAGAGAGAGAGAGAGAGAGAGAGAGAGATTTCAAAAGCCATTCCATCTTTTCAAATTATATCTCAACGCTCAAGATTCCGGGCGGACCACTGCGGATTGGACTACCGTTTTAAGCCTTGTCTGTCTATCTGTCTGTGTGTCCGAAAGATAACTCAAAGTCGTGGGGATGGTGCTTTTATTCCATTTCAATGAGTTGTTAGATCAGTATGTACAAGTAATTTCAGTATTTACAGGCCCTGTATTTGTTGTATGGTGTCTAGGGAATAGCATGGATCTACCAAAGGGGATGTGCCCTTTCCCCTGACGGTGGCTTTCCTCAATGAATGTTCACTTTTTCTGAACACCGACCGCCCGAGAGAATGGTTGAGTTTTACATCCCCACAGCTAAATCTTTTAGGGACAAGTTATTCTTTCGCGATAGATGCCGCAGTGCAGAGGTTATATTGCCGGCTTTCAGGATGGAAGGCCGCGAGTATTCGAGCCGTATCATAGCCGTGCGTGCGGGCGTTCGTGCGTATGTCTGTCTGTGGTGAGGGCATGACGGTGTCTGAAAAAAAAAAAAAACAACGTTTGTTTTGTTTCATATATCAAAAGCGTTAAAGTGCGCTTTGCTGTTAGCGTGTTTATTGATCTGGTCGTAGCTGCACACAAGCTGTCTTTGACATACCGAACAGGTGTTCTGAAAGAGACAGCTCGCTGTTATGTCCCCAAAACAAGCTTTTAATTTGGAGCGCGAGGTTCAAAGATGTGCAACAGAGTTGGAACAGGACTATTGGGAAGGTTTAGTACACGTGAAGCCTGAAACGACCACGGCAAAATGCCAGAGTCTACAGAGGTGCGCCACTCTCTAGTTTCTTGTCCGAGAGCTTTAAAGGCTTACGGTAAAGAGACAAAAAAAGTAGCGTCTCTCTCTCTCTCTCTCTCTCTCTCTCTCTCTCTCTCTCTCACACACACACACACACACACACACACACAACGCACGCACACACACACAACACACACACACACACACACACACACACACACACACACACACACACACACACACACACGCACGCACACACACACGCGCACACACACACACACACACACACACACACACACACACACACACACACACACACACACACACACACACACACCTACGCACCTACACACACACACACACACACACACACACACACACACACACACACACACACACACACACACACACACACACACGCACACACACACACACACACACACACAACGCGCGCACGTACACGCACACGCACACACACACACACACACACACACACACACACACACACACCACACACCTACGCACGCACACACACACACACACACACACACACACACACACACACACACACACACACACACACACACACACACACACACACACCCCTCTACTCCCTCGGTTTTCCTCCCTTTTTCCAACTCGACTCTCCTTTTCTCCTCTGATACACTCGCCCACCCCCAACATCTCTTTCCAAACCTGTTCCAAAGATGAAAAAGAATTCTCTCTCTCTCTCTCTCTCTCTCTCTCTCTCTCTCTCTCTCTCTCTCTCTCTCTCTCTCTCTCTCGTTTCTCTCTCTCTCCGTTTGATTCTCCACCTAGATACCCCCCCCCCCCCCCCCCTTCTCTTTCTCTCATAATTCTTCCACGACTAGATACATCCATTGCATTGGAAAAGGTCATTTTGATGAGAAAAATCAATGGCAAGATGATTTCCATTACGTCTATTGAAGATCGATGAGCGATGAAGATGTTAGATTGGCGATTGAAATGGCAAATTACTCTTATAGACAGTGATGTCAGTGCGGCTGTATGTGTGTTTAAAGCAGTGCGTGCGGAATGCGTGAAACGAAACATCAGAATGCAACCAAATGATAGGTGTAATGACTGGATTGATCAGGAATATGGGGAAACTAAACAATCAACAAAGGAAACATTAGGAGAAAGTTTCGTAAAATGGTATTTCTTGATGATAGTATTAAGCTCGGAGAGACCATAAAAAGTTGTATGAAAAACAAATGACAGCGGAAACAACAGGACTTTATTAAGAAATTTAGTTAATTCATTTGTTAATCAAAGTGAGCTTTGGCAAAATGTTCATAACCTTTCGTCATTGAAATCATGTGCTCATGTTAATATTTCGGTTGACGAATGCTATCATTTGAAAGATCTTCAGAATGTAAACATTGAGACTGAAATGGATACAGAAGTATTGGATGAAATCAGTTGTTTTCACAATTGTATTATGGCGAGTGTAGTGTTATCAGCGATCAGAAAACTGAAAAATGGAGATCTGATGGCCCTGATGGATTGATCGGAGAACTTTTTAAAAACAGTGTTTTGAATTTGACAAAATGTGCTTTTTTGAAATATGTCTGCATTCTGAATACTGGACGGAAGTTATTATGGCGTTTTTAAAAGATGGTAAATTTGAGCTCCCAGTAACCTCAGAGGCACCTATCTTTGTGATTGAAGTAGCAAACGTAGTTCTATTATGAAAGTATAGAGTGCAAAAATGTATCGAATAAAACTACCGAGCGGATTTAACAAAGGTTATTCCACTATCGATCAAATATTAAACGTTAAGCTGTTAACCGAGAAGTTTTTGTTTGTTTTGTTTGTTTTTTTATTTATTTTTTTTTTTTCATTAAACCGTAAATTGTATGCAGCGTTTAAGGACACAGAGAAAGATCAGAATTTTCTCCCCAGAAACTTACAGCGGTCAGTATTTCAGAAAATTGGCTTTCGAGATGTTACTTTTATGGATGTGTCAGAAATACGTATAATAGTGTTAAAGCATCTGTAGGTTCAGGAAGAATATGTATTCATTGTATTTTGTGTATCGTGGTGTTGAACAAGGTGATCAATAGAACCCTGGGTTTTATTCCCCATTATTTATGAAGGAAATAGATTTTGAAGTAATTTAGAATGGAATACATGACACAGTGCTCGTCAATAATAATTGATTGAATTCTTTGTTTTGATTTGACAGAATATTCGAAGTGAAAAGGAAATGCTGTGTTTGTATCCTCCGGAAATGCTGTGTTTTGTTATCCTTCAGAAGTAGTGTATGCTCCATAACAATTCATTATTTGCTCATGCGGGGCTAAGTGACGTGGTTTGGACGAAGCTGCTGTAAACTATACCCATCAGCCTGCGGATTGTTCCTCTTCATTTTTGCCTGCTATGTTGCCTTCTGTCAACAGATACTTAGCCCGTTATGTGGTATGATTTATTTTTAATAAACTGACTCTCGCTTTGGCTTAAGGCTGCGTCAGACCTCTTGACATCGGCTAAAACACCAAGGCTGCATCAAAATGTTGCTATGCTCTGCATAGTTATGCGGGGATTGCTTTTAGTCGTTACAAGCTCCTGTCATAACACCATCAGTCTCCAATATCCCTCGAAGTCGGAATGTGGCTGCCTACGTGGTGGGGTAATCAAAAACGATCACACACGTAATGTTCTCTTCTCTAGCTGACGTATTTGTGCCGTAGTGTTCAAGTACTTGGCTGTTGGGATGATCCCTAGGGTCTTTTAGCCAGGGTACGACGACGACGACGACAACAACAACAACAACAACAACAACAACAACAACAACAACAACAAACTGACCCGCGGTGGTCTTCTGTTTGATTTTGACAGCAAGCGTGAAGCGTAGCCACGCATTCTCCGGCTCATGGCGTGAAGTTTACGGCGAAACTTATCTCGCCATCAGAGCACGTCTTTAATGTATAGGTCAGCGTTCGGGGTTTCGGTAGCGATCAAGTAGGTCAAAGAACTGTTTGAAGTGAAGAAAAATACCTCGATTCTGTATTCAAGTAGGCAAAGAAAGCGTTTGGATAGATAATCGCACGGCTGCTGTGAAAATGTTTGACGTAAAAAAATGTACTTTAGGTCAATAGATTAGTCCCGTGCTGTGTCTTAACAAAGGTAATGGACATATGCGTGGCTTGCGGACGCTTGTGTGTTCCTAGACTGTTGTTGAGGCACAGTGATTTCCGAGTGAAAAAAGACTAGCAGATGACAGTTAAAAGAAAGACATGTCAATAGTGCTTGCAAGTACTGGATATGTTTCAGAGTAATGCAAAGTATACCCCTGGGGCCCGAACTATGCAGCAGTGAATTGGTTTAATGAGAGTTGATGCTCTTACACATGCTACATGCGTCTTTGGCTGTAGAAGAGAAAATAGGCTATAGCGTTTGGAGCATGATTTACAGCCATGGACTCGGGCCTACATGAGAATACTGAGAAAAAGAATGACTCATAGGAAACACAGGAGACATTATGTTATAAGCTTACTTCCATAAACAAATTAAAAAAAATAAACACAAAAATAACAACCAGTACTTTATGACCCTGGTGTCATACATTTTCCTTACATCATTGTTTATTGTGACACAAAGCTTGCACACGCGCGCGCGCGTGCGCGAGTGTCTGCGTGTGTGAAAGAGCATGCACTCTCTCTCTCTCTCTCTCTCTCTCTCTCTCTCTCTCTCTCTCTCTCTCTCTCTCTCTCTCTCTCTCTTCACCCTTTCATCATCCGTCTCGGTCTCTTGCGTGCGCGCAAGTGAGTCCATGTATGGGTGTGTGTGCAGTACGCACGTGTGAGTCAGTGAGTACCCATACCTGTCTTTTTTTTTTTTTTTTTTTTTTTTTTTTTTCATTTTTCTTTTTCTTTTAAATGTCTGCTTGCTTATCCTGGTGAATGTGTGCCGTGTTTGGAAGGCCCGGGTGGGTCGGGCGAGCGGCATCAGTGCTGCGCTACCCTCGCTGTCCCGCCAACATCAAACGAACTCTGCCAATAGGAGTTGGCACGACTTCACTCCCTCACACACCTTTTTCCATAATTTCAACGTGCTTCCAACGCAAATCAATGCTC
>JADBJO010001683.1:0-2500 GCA_016801955.1 Conus betulinus
CACTATTTAAAAAAAAAAACTGACCAAGGAGGAGCGAGCACCAAGTAAAGGTGAATTTTCAATGCAGGTTCAAAGTGTGCACACACACACACACACACGCGCACGCGCGCGCGCGCGCGCGCGCATGCATACGCACGCACGCACGCATACACGCACGCGTGCACACACACACATGAAAAGATGTTTTCATCCTTTCTTCATGACAGTCGTCAGTTCAAATAAAAAAAAAAAGAAAAAAAGAAAGAGTGGAACTGGCATTGTATATGGTGTAAAACAAAAAGCGCAGAAAACTATGGCAACACATGTAAATAAAAAATATAAATACAAGAACGTAAGTTGTTGTAGTAGACTGTCACTCAGCAGAAGTCGCAGAGTAGGCCGGTGCACTGTCGCTGTGTAGAAGTCGCACAGGAGGCCATCACAAAGCAGATCGTCGCTCTATGGGGGAGATGCTCAGCAGAAGGTGGTGCAGTTGGTTGTTGCTTGGGGAGCAGTTGCACGGAAGGTCTTTATCTTGATTTTACATCACTGTCTGTTAAAAAAAATTGAATAGTTTTAAACGCTGCAGCAAATGCTTCTGTAAACTGTTGTTTTTTTTTTTCAAATGTATTTTTCTTTATTGATCTATTCTTTAAAGTCTACATGAAACCAATGCAGCATCTGCAGAGAATTAATTTTGAGTTGAGTGGGCCTGCTACAACCTCACGAGCTGTCAGAGTCAACGACTGACAGGCAATGTTGAATGAACACAGGCAGTGAGATCAAACCTTTAGAAATATCCGTGTGTGTCATTACATGCTAGCATGGGGTAGGAAATGTGTTAAAAATCTGTGTCAGCGAGATATAAATAACATCGTCTCCGTCAATGTGCACAACGGCAGCCGTTTCTGTTTGGCTGTAGCCCGAGCCCACACTCGTCGCTTCGCCCGCGACATGGCGGGAGACCGGCTGTGCCCTGTTCGTTCCTGCGATTGTCTGACAGAGGTATAAAAAGCTGCGCGACCAGCGAGATCAAGACAGGCGAGGACGAGCGCACAAACGATTTTCCACGTGGATGAATAAGGCGTAATAGCACTGCACTGAACTGAATTCTATTAACCACCATGCAGACCATCCACATTCTCTGCTTGCTGCCACTGATTATTCTGAACACGTATGCCGCTGTTACGTTTCAACTGGAAGCAGAGTCTGTGCCGGGAAGCATAAGATTCATGACAGAAGCCAGGCCTCCCAGCTCCGAACTGTCTACGTCACCGACACCACTGAGCGTCTCTCTTTCCCTTTCTGTCTCGACCGTGACGTCTCAGATGCCAACATCAGCGTGACATATTCCGACAAAGGAGGAGAAGATGTGGTCCAAGTAGATGTGGACAACCCACAGATACTGACTTTCCACAGCGTCGACGGGTCCAACTGGGGACAAGACTGGAACGTGTTCATGTCAGTTTTTTTTTTTCAGAAACGTGGCACTGAGCCGGGGCTACCATATCTGACTTTAGTCTTCGAAAGTCTGGACGCGCACGGAATCGAAATCGATTACGTGAACGTGAGTGTGAACAACGACTTTTTGACAGAGGATGTATTCCGCTGTAGGCTGGTGCTTGGAGCAGAACCTCAGTTCTCATCGGTGTCTGGGGTGAGTGCTGGCTACATGATGCATAGCAGCTCTCCCACCACCTGTTCTGAAGAAACAAACGTCTTCCTGGGCGTGTACCATCCCTCTGTTGAGCAGTATACACTCACGGTAAACCTCTCTGATCTTTGGCTTCACTAATTCTTTTAGTTACTTAATAACTGTTGCTGCGGCAGTAGGGTTTAGAGTGTATTAGATGTACATTGTAACATTCCTCATTTCAGTCACAATTTTGCGTCTTGAGTTCATTACTGTAATGATTAATTGTTGCATCAGCACAGGCGAAAGTGGACGTGGTGTCAACGCTTGCAGCACTCGGATAAGTAACTGCAATAGCTGTGAGATAAGAGTCTGGTTACAAGCAGCAGAAAAAACCACTATCAGTTGAATTAGTAATGGTAGTGGTGATGTGTTGTGCGTATTGATTTCCCTCCTTCTCTGAAAGCATTTAACAACTGTCACAGTGAACTTTCATTCGACAGTATCTAAGCCTCCACGTGCTCAGAGGGGGACGCTCACCCGAGCTGGCTCCGTGATTTAGCAGTTACTGTCGTCAGTAGGCGGAGATAAGCAGAGGCTGGGGGAGGGGGTGGGACTTAGTAGGTGATATCCTGCGTATGCTGAATCAGAACAGACTCCACTGAAGACTACCAAAGTGACTTGGCAGTAGAGCAGTGTCTTCTCTGGTGGGTTGTCTCATGATCACCTGACATTGGCTGCTCCTCATGTATTGCTGCTGCCAAGGTTGTGGTGAGAAAAGCCAGGGTGTGGCTGTGGACATGGTGCTGGAATGAGTGGCATGGGGGGTAATGCCACTGGAGTGGCACAGAAATTGAGACAGAAAAGAAAAGAAAAGCAAAAAAAAAA
>JADBJO010001683.1:7500-22500 GCA_016801955.1 Conus betulinus
TATATATATATATATATATATATATATATATATATGTGTGTGTGTGTGTGTGTGTGTGTGTGTGTGTGTGTGTGTGTGTGTGTGTTCGTTCGTTCTTGGAATCGTAATTATCATGAAAATGCCATTCACTACGCCCTTGAAAAAACAAATGTGCCATTATTGCAGTATCTTGCACACAATGCTTTTTCTGTGAATTTATGTTTCGTCGTAAGTGCTAAACAGGGCAATTTGGACAAATAAAAAGAAAAAAGAAACAATTTTCAACACAAAGTTACTGTAAGACGTTTGAAATATTTATCATATGTTTATTATGCTTACTTTTCACATACCTTAAAATTTACTTACTTTGAAAATGAATAAAAATCATGAAAACAAATCACAATGAAAATATTGAAAGAACCACAGACATCTTCAGTTTCTAAATTTTTATGTCTTACATTTTTTTGCGTCACACACACACACACACACACACACACGCGCGCGCGCGCGCGCGCACGCACGCACGCACGCACGCACACACACACACACACACACACACACACACACACACACACTTATCATAACAGCATTACTGTATACCATAATATTGCCATAATTCTGGAACATAATTTGCATGCGTAATATTCATACTTGAGAGAGAGAGAGAGAGAGAGAGAGAGAGAGAGAGAGAGAGAGAGAGAGAGAGAGAGAGAGAGTTTGACAGTTGATATTTTATTGTCATAACCAATGATGTATGTTGACAAGGGGGAAGGAGGTAACAGGACAATAACATTTACCTCTTCCATTCATTGCAAACAAATAGTACCCACTTATTCTCAGTGTGTATCAAATCAAAGGTTAACAAAAACACATAAATTCGGAACATCTCATGGTGTCCTCGGATACAGGAGTAAGACAGTACGTTAGAAAGAAAACAAAAGAAACAAACAAACAAGCAAACAGAAATTGTAAGACTGACTCGACCATCTACTCAATCAAATGATGATGTTGCATCTTACTTATCTCCTCCACGTGGGACAAATGGTATTATTCATTCACATATCCCTTATAATACATTATTCCCATTTTGATTCATTCATATATCTCTTATAATACATTATTTCCATTTTGACTATCCTTCATCTTTCTAATTTTCAGTGCTTCAGCGAAGAATTTCGAAACTGATATAATTACAAGTTCGTCATCTGATGATAACACGGCTGCAATATCTTATCTTTTAGCTATGTCTAACTGGAAAAATGAACAATTTTCAGCAATTTATTACATGCAGTGCAGTGGAACAGAAAGTGTTCTGCGTCGTCAATAATGTATCTAAATGCAGGACAAAGTGATTTTGTGGATTGTCCACATTCAAACCATCTTTTGTTCGCATTAAAATCAAAAGTTCTCAACCTGAATCTTGCATAATTTATTCTATGCCATTTATCTGTTGTAACATTAAGAAACGGTCTGGAATGAAACATATTTTAAATGAGAAAAACCAACAATACTTTTCTTAACTTTCCATATCTGAGTGCCAGTTCTATTTGAAAGTCGAAAGAAGCCTGTCTTTAAATTCTACAATGAACTGTTACTTGTTTCCCACTTCCTGGGTCCTCCACTCGATTCCAAAACCTTGATCTGAAAGAACTTTCTTCATTTTATGATTCCAGTTTTCTTTACCTTTTTCCATTTGTAAAAGCATCAAAGCAGAGGATTGTTTGCTGAAACGTGACTGTTGTAGCTTCAAGATCTTCAAACAGTACTTCACACATTTCACAAAGGTACAAGGGTATCTGCCCATCTGTCCATATAAAACAGTGCTTGATGAATGAATTGGCACTTTAAAGGAAACGCTTCATACCGTACATGTGCACTCTTTCCATCTGTGAATTCTCATTAAAGCCCCAAATTTCAGCTGCATTGTATGAAGGGGTTTTATCTGCACATCAAACATTTGAGAGAGAGACGGAGACAGAGAGAGACAGAGAGAGAGAGAGAGAGAGGGTGGGGGATGGGGGGAGGGAGGAATATGAAACAGGGAGCAGAAAAAGGACAAGAGGGCAAACAAAAGGCAACAGGATGGAAGGCGCGCGTGGTGAAGGAGGACAAAAGCGGAGGGGGGGGGGGGGGGGGGGGGGGGGGGGGGGGTGGGGGGGGGGGGGAGGGGTAAGAACCACGTGAAGTAAAAGATAGAATATGCGCTGATGGCGTTACCGATAAAAAGGGAGGCAACCCCACAGATCTCCATTCCCACATCAGAAGAAAGTGTGCCCGGCCACCACCCTTCCCCTCATCCTTCACTAGATTGGTGTCTGATCTTCATTCACATGGCTGACATGGACACCGAAGCTACAGCTGTTAAGAGATTTTTTTTTCATCGAATTGGCGGTATCTATCCTTTTTTTTTCTCTCTCTCTCTTTCTTTCTTCTGTCTTTCTGTAATCCAAGTTGGGCACGGTGATCGATGATCATGACGAAGCTGCTGCTAAGTATTTGTGTTTGTGGACTTCACCCGCGATATGATTTCAAGCTATTTCTGAAGGATATTAACATTTTCATCTGATCTAAGATTTTACAGAGGAAAGATTTTTTAAACAAAATTTCAGGTGTGTTTTTGGAAGATATGTTTTAAAGAGAGTTGTGTGAACGGTTTTTTTCTTTTTTTCTTTTTTTTTTTTTTTAATAACTTGAGTTATTTTCAACGTGGTGACAGCCCTGATTTGCCCTTTGCGGTCGGCTGGGCTATAGCAACATTACCCTTACCCTTACCCACTTCCCCTTCAACATTGTTCCCCAAAGAAATGTGTATTAAAACAATGTGGATCGACAAACAGCGGTTCTCCGGGGTTTAGTCAATGTTTGAGCCTGTAGTTGAGACACGCAAACAAAATGGTTGAAGTGTCCACACCGTTATTCGCTTCACTGCAGATGTCTACAATTCTGGCGGCCAAAGGATCAGTCACAGTGATTGTGCTGGTTCTTTTACATGTGCTGTATAACTTGGGGAGTGATTGTGCTGGTTCTTCCACACGTGCTGTGTCTTGTGGAGTGATTGTGCTTGTTCTCTTACACGTGCTGTGTCTTGTGGAGTAAGAACGTTAGAGACCGTCTAATATTTAATGTTTAATGTGCTCCATGTATAGACATTGATCAATTTCACAAGAAATTATATCTATGGTGTATACTAATCACTATTTCCATGATGGAAATACAATCAGTCTTTACACGAAATGCATTTATTGTCAAAACTTGAAATCCCTTACAAACACGCCCCCACCCTCTCCCGTCTACTCGCGCGCTACGTCCTCCTCCCCCTTCCCTTGCACCCCCCCCTCCCCCACCTTCCCGTCTATTACATGTTAAGTGGCGATCCGAGTGCTATGACGAGACATGAGGCAAGAGATCCTATGAGCAGATCGATTTAGCGCATGCAAGAGAACCGCCTGTGACAAAAAAAAATAGAGGGGGGAAGGAGGGAGGAAGGGGGGGGGGGGGGGGAAGGAGGGGTGAGGGGGAGGGCAGGGGTGAGGGGGAGGGCAGGGGGCAAAGGGGCAGGGGGGCGGGAAACGTTAAATAAAAAAAATCACATTGAAGTAGCAAGAAAAAAACTGCAGTGCTCTGACATCACGCTATACAAAACGAAACAATGGAATCACCAGAGCAGACAAAACACGGCTTTGCAACACACATCAAAGAAAGGCAGTATACATTGTGAGGCAAGGCAACAGATTGCAGTGGTAGGGCAAGCCAACGCAACGCGCTGCAATGGAGTATAAAGTCATACAACACAGTGCAGTGGCCATACAATACAGTGTTTAGGCAGTACATGCGACACAATATGGGGACTACCACACAAAAAGCACTGCAGTGATTTTAATGCCATGCAGCACAACTTAGTTCTATGCGGTCCGATACTGTGCCAAATTCACTGGTGTTGTTTATTTCTCAGTCGATCGCAGATGGCAGACACAATACAATACAATACAATACAATACAAAACAATACAATACAACACAACATAATGTAATGTAATTCGATTCAATACAACACAATGAAACGCAACGCATCGCAATGCAAGGTAATTATGTCCCGAACCAATCCGATCCGACCCGATCCAATTCAGTCCTTTCCGGTCCAATCCAAACAAGTCCAGTCCAATGCAATGCAGTAAGATGCGATGCAATACAGCCCGATACGTCAAACACAGTACAAAGCTGCACAGTCCAAACCCAGTCCAATCCGATTCTTGTCAATCCAATCCAGTCCAATGCAACGCAATATGATGCGACACAATACAGCACGTTACATCAAATATGATACAAAGGTGAACAATCCAATCCAATCCAATCCGATCCAATCCAATTCAATTCAGCCCAGTCCAATCCACTTCAGTCCAATCCACTTCAGTCCAATCCAATCCAATGCAACGCAATATGATACGACACAATACAGCACGATACATCAAATATGATACAAAGGTGCACAATCCAGTGCAATGCAATGAAATCCAACCAGTCCAGTCCAGTCCAATTCAGTTCAGTTCAATCCGATCCGATCCGATCCGATCCGATCCGATCCGATCCGATCCAATCCAATCCAATCCAATCAATGACGATCTTTTTGCAGGCCACTAACCCTCTGTATCGTACCTGGTATGACTTCAAGACCAGCGACGACCGCAACTGCCCGTTGCTGGACCCTGTCCTCTGGCGCTTTGAAGACGTCGCCCTCAACGTCAGCGGAGACACATGGCAGCCCACACCCCCTGAACCTAACCGTAATGACGCCGAGATCGTTGGGGTTCTGCTGGGTCCGGCGTCTTCGCAGTCGGCCAACAATGTTGTTTACCGCGTCATGTACAAAGTGACCTTTAAGCTCAAAGTGAGATTCTCTGTGTGTGTGTGTGTGTGTGTGTGTGTGTGTGTGTGTGTGTGTGTGTGTGTGTGTGTGTGTGTGAAAGTATAAAAATCACACTGCAGTAGAAACAAGCTCATGTCATTGTTGATCCCCCTCCTTTATCGCTTCTGCCATCATCATCATCATCATCATTCTTACCAGCATCATCATCACCGGCACCATCACTTGCATTTGCCTGATGCATTTATGCTTCTACTGCTTCCATTTCACATCTCATTATTTGTCCGACGCAATATTCCTGATGCAACGACAGTTAGTCTATAAGCACAATTAAGTATCATGATGATGGAGCAGCAGCAGCAGCAGCAGCAGCAGCAGCAGTAGTAGTATCAGTAGTAGCTGTGATCACAGCTGGACAGGATTTTCTTTTTTGCGTGATGACATCCCTAAAAGGCCCCGTGTGGCCTAGAATGGTAAGATATACGTCGTATCACCACGCGACTCCCAAGTTCATCCAAGCCGACCATACACACAGGGAGGGCTCTTATAGGGATGTCACCATCCAGAAAAAAAGAACGTTCTGTCGTGAAACTGACGCAGTTGTTCTCTCTCCTTACTTCAAGGGGTTCATAGAAGGATTCATCGATGCGGACATTTACACGGACATGAAGGCTGTGTTTTGTCGCGACGTCTCGTCCTCCTCCTCTCGCACTCCCTCCGTCAGTATGTCTTACGTGAACCGTGAAGAGCAGGAAGTGAGCTTGGACACCTTTGACCTCCCAGCGCCAAGGGTGACCAAAACTTGGCACCTGAAGGAAATGACGTGGTCGGAGTGGCACCGGAACACTTTGACTGTGTACGTCACTGAGGCGGACGTGACGTTGTGCACACTGGAGCTGATCCGAGGCAACATGACCGACACTACCGTTCAGATTTATTCCTCTGATGCCGTTGTGTTGGAGGTAAATGTGTGTGTGTGTGTGTGTGTGCGCGCGCGCGCGCGCGCGTGAGTGTGTGTGTGTGTGTGTGTGTGTGTGTGTGTGTGTGTGTGTGTGTGTGTGTGTGTGTGTGTTCACTGGAAGCCTTGTACACAATGAAATACAGAAATACTAACGACAGAAAATAAAACATCGAAATAAATGAGCAAGTAACACGCGATAACATATTTCTTTCTTTGAGTTATTAGTCGATAGATACAAGGTAGTAGCACTGGTACTTCTTTCCGTGAGTTATTGTACCACATGGCAATGGCGGTTTTTTTTTTCAAAGTATTTTAATTGCATTTGTTTTAATATATCACATACAATCATAATACAATATAACAATACTATCTATTAATACAGAGAAAACACATTGAGAAAAGGAGGGGAAATCATACATGCACACGTATTAGCATACATTCGTACGAACACACACACACACACACACACACACACACACACACACACACACACACACACACACACACACACACACACACACACACACACATACACACACACACACACATCCCATGTGCAAATACAACACATAGATAATTACGTAAATGCCCTCATACGCACACAGATGTATACAAGTAAGGCATACCATCCAGTCCACAATATGTTACACGATTGTGTAAATTTTTAGGTGGGACACAATATCAGTCAAATTTGGAATATTATAAATCAGCGCGAGAGATATTCATATCATAAGAATTTAGTCCCTTTTCATTTATGAACATTTTAGTATGTTTGTTGAACAAGTGGTTTATGACATGAGAGCAAAGATATACACACCAGAACAGGTTCAAAATATGATGGACCATTTTTGAGGCCTGAACCTGAGCAACGATATACACAATTACACACAGCTACTCGCAGTTTCAAAACTGGATGGAGTTTGACTACTCAGAGCCCTGAAACCGAGGAAAGGTATACATCATCGCACACAACTACTCCCGGTTGCAAAATATGATGGAGGTTGACCATTCAGAGACTTGAAACTGAGCAAAGATATACATCGTCACACACAACTACTCCCAGTTTTCAAAAATATGGTGTGGAGGTTGACTATTCAGAGACTTGAAATTGAGCTGACCAAAGACACACACAATATGACCATTCAGACTTCAGGCTGACCAAAGACACACACTATTTGACCATTCAGACTTCAGGCTGAACAAAGACACGCGCAATTTGAATATTCAGACTTCAGGCTAACCAAAGACACACACAATTTGACCATTCAGACTTCAGGCTGACCAGAGACACACACAGTTTCACTATTCAGACTTCAGGCTGAACAAAGACACACACAGTTTCACTATTCAGACTTCAGGCTGCTCAAAGGCACAAACAATTTGAATATTCAGACTTCAGGCTGACCAACGACATACAATTGGACCATTCTAACTTCTGGCTGACCAAAGACACACACAATTTGACCACTCAGACTTCAGGCTGACCAAAGACACATACAATTTGACCAATCAGACTTCAGGCTGAACAAAGTCACACACAATTTGACCATTCAGACTTCAGGCTGACCAACGATACACGCAATTTCACTACTCAGACTCCAGGCTGACCAAAGACACACAATTGGTCCATTCAGACTTCAGGCTGACCAAAGACACTCACAATTTGAAAATTAAGACTTCAGACTGAACAAAAACACACAGCTTTACCATTCAGACTTCAGGCTGAACAAAGACACACACAACTTGACCATTCAGACCTTCAGGCTGAACAACACACAATTGGACCATTCAGACTTCAGGTTGACCAAAGACACATACAATTTGACCATTCAGACCTTCAGGCTGAACAACACACACAATTGGACCATTCAGACTTCAGGCTGAACAAAGACATACAATTTGACCATTCAGACTTCAGGCTGAAAAAGAGACACACACAATTTGACCATTCAGACTTCAGGCTGAACAAAGACACACACAGTTTCACTATTCAGACTTCAGGCTGACCAAAGGCACAAATTTGAATATTCAGACTTCAGGCTGACCAACGACATACAATTGGACCATTCTAACTTCTGGCTGACCAAAGACACACACAATTTGACCACTCAGACTTCAGGCTGACCAAAGACACATACAATTTGACCAATCAGACTTCAGGCTGAACAAAGTCACACACAATTTGACCATTCAGACTTCAGGCTGACCAACGATACACACAATTTCACTACTCAGACTCCAGGCTGACCCAAAGACACACAATTGGTCCATTCAGACTTCAGGCTGACCAAAGACACACACAATTTGAAAATAAGACTTCAGGCTGAACAAAAACACACAGCTTTACCATTCAGACTTCAGGCTGAACAAAAGACACACACAACTTGACCATTCAGACCTTCAGGCTGAACAACACACAATTGGACCATTCAGACTTCAGGTTGACCAAAGACACATACAATTTGACCATTCAGACCTTCAGGCTGAACAACACACAATTGGACCATTCAGACTTCAGGCTGAACAAAGACATACAATTTGACCGTTCAGACTTCAGGCTGACCAAAGACACACACACAATTTGACCATTCAGACTTCAGGCTGAACAAAGACATACAATTTGACCATTCAGACTTCAGGCTGACCAAAGACACACACAATTTGACCATTCAGACTTCAGGCTGACCAAAGACACATATAGTTTCACCATTCAGACTTCAGGCTGAACAAAGACACACACAATGTGACCACTCAGACTTCAGGCTGGACAAAGACAGCCACAGTTTCACTATTCAGACTTCAGGCTGACCAAACACACACGCAATTTGATCATTCAGACTTCAGGCTGAACAAAATACACACACAATTTGACCATTCAGACTTCAGGCTGACCAAAGACATACACAATTTGACCATTCAGACTTCAGGCTGACCAAAGACACACATAATTTGACCATTCAGACTTCAGGCTGACCAAAGACACATACAATTTGACCATTCAGACTTGACACACACAATTTGACCATTCAGATTTCAGGCTGACCAAAGACACATACAATTTGACCATTCAGACTTCAGGCTGACCACACACACACACACACACACACACACACACACACACACACACACACACACACACACACACACACTCTCACAATTTAACCATTCAGACTTCAGGCTGAGCAGACACACACACAATTTGACCATTCAGATTTCAGACTGACCAGACACACACAATTTGACCATTCAGACTTCAGGCTGACGAAAAGACACACAATCACACAGGCAACTGCAAGCTGGTTTGTCCTGCCCGCAGTAGCCGCCACAGCACGAGCTCTCCACTACGAACAGTCAATGAACACAGGGTTCTTTCCGCCAGGGGGTCCGCACCAGCTATTGGTGGCGACGCCCTTTGAGGCATAACCTGATGGTGACGGTGGGCGACGCGACCTTCAGGAACCTGAGCCGTGTGGCGCTGTACGTGCCTGCGCCTGGACAGGGGAGAAAAGCTATCACCAAGTTATGGTTCTGTACCAGGTCAGGTTATACTGCTGAGTGGTTGGATGTTTCCCTGACACGTCGCAACACTGTGTTTACTTTACATCGTGTGTGTGTGTGTGTGTGTGTGTGTGTGTGTGTGTGTGTGTGTGTGTGTGCGCGCGCTGCGATATAGTATCTACTTATACTTTATGTGTCTGTATGTCTTTCTATCTCTCTGTATCCTCTATCTCTCTGTCTGTCTCAGTCTGTCTGTCTGTCTCTATCTGTGGCTCACTGCCTTTCCTTTGATTTTGCTCTCTCTCTCTCTCTCTCTCTCTCTCTCTCTCTCTCTCTCTCTCTCTCTCTCTCTCTCTCTCTCTCTCTCTGTAGTTCTTTGCCCTTCCTTTAACTTTGCTCTCTTTACAAATTAGTGCATATGTTATACGTTATCCATGCTTCGGCATAGTTTACGTTCTGCGCAAAACTTGGCGCAATATGCGACCCTGAGAATGTTCAAGTGTAAGCAACGTAGTCGATGATTAAGTTTCTTTCTGTTTAGAGATCACGGAATAGAATCTTTAATACCATCAAGACAAATATTGATAAAGCCAATTTTAGGCAGAGAGAAACAGAATGAGAGACCATATTGCTCATAACACTTGTAAAATCCACAGAAAACAAAAACCAAATGGTGATAACCTCAAAAGACGAGCTATGTAATCTTAATAGCATGGAAATGTAAAAAGAAAGTAATTTCTAACACACAAAGACACACAAAGAGGAGGAGAGAGAACTTTACTCCAATAACCAGCTGCATATCATGTGCGGAAGGACCGATCACTGTGCGGACTCCGATCTGGGAACAATGACCATCTAGGGATGGACCAACCACCGCAGACTCCGATCTGGGAACAATGACCATCTAGGGATGGACCAACCACCACTGCAGACTCCGATCTGGGAACAACGACCATCTAGGGATGGACCAACCACCGCAGACTCCGATTTGGGAACAACGACCATCTACGGATGGACCAACCACTGCAGACTCCGATCTGGGAACAATGACCATCTAGGGATGGACCAACCACTGCAGACTCCGATCTGGGAACAACAGCGAACATCTAGGGATGGACCAACCACTGCAGACTCCGATCTGGGAACAGCGACCATCTAGGGATGGACCAGTCACTGCAGACTCCGATCTGGGAACAGCGACCATCTAGGGATGGACCAACCACTGCAGACTCCGATCTGGGAACAGCGACCATCTAGGGATGGACCAACCACTGCAGACTCCGATCTGAGAACAGCGACCATCTAAGGATGGACCAACCACTGCAGACTCCGATTTGCGGACAACTACTGTCTGTGGATGAACCACAGTGCAGAGACTCCGATTTGTGAATAGCTACCATCTGTTGATGGACCGTTTTCTTCGGTAGTAGAAACTCGTGGAGAGCGTGGCAGCAGAGAGTCCTCAGAAGAGAAGCCCCCTTCAAGCAAGCGTTTCGGCCCTTATCTCCTGACACTTTAGGGGGGTTGGGCCACAACCGGTTCATGACTCCGGATGTCCTGCTGCCCCATTTTATTCCCATCTTGGGACGAGCCATGGCTGGGATTCGAACCCATGGTCCTCTGGACATGCTCATTTTCCACTTCATGACTCGCACTCTAACCACTGAGCCACTGGGGCACGTGATAGTTGTAGGGAATTTTAAGCCTTATGAAGTTCAATTTTGTTCCTCCTTGACCAGATCCAGCTTGAACACCTCTCTGCCCCTTCTGCCATTGCTTTCAGGGCTCTGGTTTTTTCCCTCCCTGCAACTGAGAGCTGTTTCATGAGGCTGTATGCAGACGTTCCTGCAACCCCCCTAGCTCCAATTTCTGCCGTGAGGACTTTTGACCTGATAGCCTTCTCTCCTCAGGCTGTTTGCCAGATCAGCATACTTTTCAGTCTTGTAGATTTGAGCTGCCTCCATTCTGTTCTCATATGGCACCGTGAGCTCGATCATGATCAGCTGCTTGGTTGACTGAGAGTGGACTACTATGTCTGGTCTCATGCTACTTTTGCTAATAATCTCTGGGTGTGACTCTTCCATTCTGGGAGGTCTGCAGTGCACTTCCAGTATCTGCCCCGTCCAGAAGACCCTGCCTGCATGTTCCGAGTGGCACTGTTGTTCTTGGCCATGATTTGCTACCTCCTGCCGTGAAGAATGTTGCGGGTGCTTTTGGGAGTCCTGATTTTCCCTTTAGTGGAGTTGGTACTAGCCCAGACTGCTTGTACAATCTCTTTGAACACTTGGTTGTACCTCCATGTGTACCTTCCTTGAGCCAGGGCTACTTTACATGAGCATAGGACATGCTCCACTGTTTTTGTTTTTCATGGCAGAGGGGGCATGCAGGGTCGTCTGTTTTTCCCCCACTTCACAAGGTTTGCATTTGAGGGCAGAAGGTCATATGCAGATCTGAGAATGAAGCTGATCCTGAGAGGGGCCATGTGCCAAATGTCATTCTAAGTGAGACTTCTTTGGAGTGCATTCTCTCACGTTGTCCATTGCCCTTGCTGGCTCTACTGGACTGCTTTTTGGAGTCTTTTTGGTCTTCTTCTTTTCTCATCTCCTGAATCATCATGTCTCTTTTGGCTTTTCCTTTAGCCTTTGAGACCACCATTCAGTTTTGGTCACCCCCAGTCCTTGTCTGTGTGTGTGTGTGTGTGTGTCCTGTTATTTCTCTGATCTTGAGACTTTCTTTTTGCAGAATCCATCGCCTCTCGAACTTTCCATTTTCTGCCTGTCTTCAGCTGGGGCTTGATTGCTTCTACCACCTTGTCTCTCTGAGTCCTCCAGCATGCTTTGAAGTCAGATCTTCCCTGTTTTGTATTCCTCCAGGATGGATTTCAAAGGTAGTTTCAGCTTTGCGTGGCGACAGTACAGCGCTATGTCAGTCAGACAGGGTGAACTTGATGATTTTGGCTTCCATTGCCTCCACTATGCTGGTGCAGATGTCGTATATTATCAGAGGCCATAGGAGCTTTGGTATCAGCATGAACTGCAGACACCAGACCTTGTATTTGCCAGGGAGCCCACACTGGTCAATGATCTCCAAGCCTTCTTCCCACACCTGCTTGGTTTCTTTTGCTCTTTGTGTGTCTTTCAGGGTATCATCATACCATCTTCCAAGGCTCTTGACTAGCTCTTCTGTGACTGTTGGAATGGCCTGGTTGGCAGCAATGAAGACCACAGATTCGGCCACTGTTCCTTTCCTCAGTGAGAGACTCCGTGATTTCTTTGGCTTGAACTTCATTCTGGATGAAGCAACTATGTCGTCCAGCCTCTCCAGCACATGACGTGTCTCGTCTTCTCTGGATCAAATCACTGTAGTGTCATCCATGAAGGCCTTGAGAGGGGGCATCTTGTATCCAAGGTCTGTTTGTCTTGCGTTGCTTGTTGCTGCTTTCAAGATGACTTCCAATGCCAGCACGAACAGTATTGGGAAAATTGCACAGGCCATTGCAATGCCCACTTCCAAGTTGATCCAATCTGTTGTGTACTCCTTGGTGGAGAACCGCATTGAGAAGCCATTGAAGTACTTCTTGAGCATGTCGCGGATGTTCTTTGGCACATGGTACATCTCAAGAGCCAGCTGTATCATCTCATGGGGTACAGATCCACGTGCGTTTACCAGATCAAGCCACACTACGTCCAGGTCTCTCTTTTCTGTTTTTGCTCTTTGGATTGCGCCCCAGATCATTGTCGCGTGTTCTACACAGCCAGCCACGCCTGGGATGCCACCTTTCTGGACTGACACATCCAAGAACTTGTTTTCCATGAGGTACTTGGTCAGTCTTGCTGCCATGACCGAGAAGAAGATTTTCCCCTTCGACGTTCAGTAGTGTTGTTGGCCTGAACTGGCTATTGTCACTTGAGTTTTGCTCTCTGGGGATGTACACACCATCTGCCGTCATCCACTGGCCGCTGATCTTCTGGTTTCTCCAAGCTGATCGCAGCAGCCTGTGGAGCCACTCCAGCACCTTGGGACATTTCTTGTAAAGCTGGTAAGGTATTCCGTTTGGCCCTGGTGATGATTTGGCTCTGGCTTTGTGGACCACCTTCTTGATTTCCGCCAACTTTGGTGGCTTGTCATTGAACTGTTCCTCAGATTTGGTTGGCCACACCAGACCTTGAATGTCGAGTGGTGCTTTGCTCTGTGAGTCAGAGTATGTTTTTCCTCAGATGCTGCTCAAGAACTGCTTTGTCCACACATAGGGTCCCAGATTTCGGCTGCTCAAACAGTGTTCTGGCAAACTGGAAGGGGTCTCTGAAGAAGCGCTCTTGGGTCTTCTTTTTGCTCTTCCTCTTCCTCGAAGATTCCACTTTGCTGAGGGCGCTATGTTTTGCTTTCATGTCTTTCCAGAGTTTTCGGTGCAGACTCCGATTTGTGAATAGCTACCATCTGTGGATGGACCAATTTCTTCGTAGTTAACTTCCGTGCAGACTCCGCTCCCCTCCTAGTTCTTCAGATGAGACTTTAAACCGAGATTCGGTGCTTGAACACATGCATGAAAACATCTTGCATGCACATTAAACCCGAGTCTTCCTTTCGAAAAGCGTCAAGTCATCAGGTGCCGGCGGGATGGATGACCCGAAAAGAAAAAGTGGTGTTATGATTAGACGGGATTCCCGAAGACAGAATGTAGCTAACTGTTGCCATTTAATTCGATCCTGCTCTTCAAACCGTAAGGCTGGGGCATCACGTGATGTGGGCCGGCCTTTACTTTGGTCTGCTCTGGCGTGGACTTGCCTGGATTGACCTGATCTGGTGTGATCTGGTGTGACTGGCTGTAGTTAGATAAGAATGGGATTGAGTTTGTATGACGTGAGTGCTGGGAGGCTTTGAAAGTATTCTTAAAGAAAAAGGAAAAAAAAACGAAAGAGAAAAGAAAGAAAATTAAAAAAAAAAACGCGACTGTTTGAAGAAAAAAAAAACCCCGCAACGATTTTAATGAGTTTCTATCCATCTATCGACATCTGTGTAAGCTTAAGTGTATTGGAAGCTGGATTCTATGATTTTTTAATTTCAGAAATATAAACTACACTCACATGTAAACGAGAGCTGCAGAGGTTTCTTTGTTTTTTTCAGTACTATAGTTGTTACATGGGAATTATTGTTCCAAAGGGAAAGTCAAGAACATTCTTGTGTTTGCCAGGACGGTAACGTGCGCCTGGTGCCCCTGCCTGCCTCGTCCCCCAACGACCAATGGACCCCGTTCGGAACTTCCGTCATCGTGGGCAGACCTTCAGAGATTGAGCTCCGTCCGTCCGCCAGCATACAAAGCATGACCTTCTATCCCAACACCCTGCAGATGGCGCTCACTTACTACGACGGAAGCTCATGCACCCTGACCTTGACCTACTCTATGTTCGAAACGAAGCTGAGGGTCACGGACCTTTACTTTTCCGATCTCCATACTTCCATCGACATGCCTTTCTCCATATTCTGCTCCATGTTCGTGGCTTTCGGCAACACGGATTCCGACAGTGTGCAGAGCGACCAGGAGGGTCCCGAGCATGTGATGGGCACGTGGGAGAAGATGGAGGGCAGGGAGTTCCTGGTGTACCGCGCGGTGGAGTCACACCACCTGACGCAGAGCCCTGACCTGAGACTGACCATCGAGGCTTGACCATGCGGGGGCTTGCCTGCTTGTTTAATTGCTTTTG
>JADBJO010001683.1:37500-52500 GCA_016801955.1 Conus betulinus
TCCCTATCCCCTCCGGTTCCCCCTACCTCTTTCGTTAACCTACTCCATCCAAAGACGCCCAAAAGCGCGAATAGTTCAAAAGACGCAGGACCCAAAGGGCGAATTTAGGTGTTGTAAGCGCTAAATGTTCAGACAATGCGAAATGTTTGTTTGTTTGTTGTGTTGTTGTTGGTTTTTAATAATGTTAATCATCTGACTCTATATACTGTAAAATCTCCTGCACGGAAAGATTTCCTTGCGTACTCGCCTTCTGTACAAGAGTTTCTTTGTGCTGAAATACTGAAGCTAGCTGATCAAAATCTAATGGTGTTGTATGTTCCATAGTCATGCGGGGGATGTTTGCTACATTTCATACAAAGAAGCTGTCCTTCACATTCGAATGAAAGGAGTATCTGTATGGAAGAAGTTCTGCACAAAAGGAAATCTTTCCTGCGAGAATCTTCCGGTAATACTGCACACATTGAAGCTTGTTTACACACACACACACACACACACACACACACACTGAAAATTTCGAGGGAAGAAACACAAATATCCACGAAAGTTCGCTCCTTTCAACATTGAAATTCGCTGCTTTTCCAACGATTTCAGACTCGTGCATTTCGACATGCTCTCGATCTGACAATCAAAGAAGCTCGCAGTTTTGGACGTACCCTGTAACCTGACCCCCCCCCCCCCCCCCCCCTCCCTTCCAGTCCATTGACCACCCCCTCCTTCCTCATCCCCCTTTCGCGGCGAGCGTGAACCGAACCACCCCGGTCACAAACGCTTCAGGGGAGACAAGCGTCTTTTCCGCTTTGATCAGATTGTTTGGTTCTCCCGCCACATACTGTCCTCACAGCTGATGCCAGATATAGCTCGAAGAGGGGGATAGAGAGAAAAGAGAGAAATCAGACAAAAGAGAAAACATAAAAACAGCAAAAAGAGGGGGAAGAAAAAAAGAAAACAGTTAAAAAAAAAAAAAAAAAAAAACAGAAGGGAAGAAGGGAATCAGGAAAAACAAAACAAAATATAAGAACGAACACGAAACAGAGAAAGAGGAAAACAGAAATAAAGCAAACACGTGGGGGCAGGAGCGGTCAGAACAAAAACGAGGGAGGGGAGGGCGGGGGAGGGGAGAAATCAGGAAAACAACGATTCATTCATTTGTTCAGTTGTTTTTGCTCCGTACAGGCGTCAGACGAAGGATGTAGGAGCTAACTTGGAAGATCCTTTTTTTTTTTTTTTTTTTTTTTTTTTTTTTTTTTGGGGGGGGGGGATCTTCTTGTTTATTATGATTGCTTTGTGTCGACATCTCTGCTTAGCTGTTTGGTGTTGTAAGCAGCATCAGTTTGGAGTTACGGGCGAGTGATTGTCTCATCATGGTGCAAGAGTTATCCTTCTTGTTTGTTTATATATATATTTGTTCGTCATTTTGTCTTCTCTACTTTTAGAGAATAAAAATCTGACTACTCATGTATACTGGCCCTTTAAAAAAAAAAAAAATCATGTGAAATAAAATGACGAGTCTGTAGAATTGTTTGGGGCTATCTTGTCGACAGACACACACACACACACACAAGAAGCAAACAGATCAGATTCCTCCCAGTACCCCAATAATAACTTTCTCTGCGAGCTTAGTCTGCGGCAAGGATTATTTACTACGTTTTACACACACACACACACACACACACACACACACACACACACACACAAGCGCGCGCGCGCGCACACACACACACACACACACACACACACACACACACACACACTTACTTAAACACGCACAGATGCATGCAGGAATATACGAAAGCATGTATAAACCTAAACAGTAATCATAGCGGTACAACAGCTATAACGACACACCTTCACAAATCAGAGAGAGAGAGAGAGAGAGAGAGAGAGAGAGAGAGAGAGAGAGAGAGAGAGAGAGAGAGACAGACAGACAGAGAGACAGACAGACAGACAGACAGAGACAGAGAGAGAGAGAGAGAGAGAGACAGAGACAGGCAGAGAATTTTTAAAAAATCAACATATTTAACATTTGAATAAATATACTTCAAAGAAAAATGTCTCAAAAATGTCAAACAACATACATAACAAACATACAGGCATTGTTTATTCACCATATCAATCACAAAGTGCTACCCAAACCTTCCATTCTTTCCATTTCCCTTGCAGCCTCCCCTCCTCCCCTCCCCCTCCTTTTCCATCCCCCCCCCCCCCCCCCACACACACACACACAGACACATACACACACATTAACTGAAAAATATGTTTGTAGCTATGAGAGCTAAATTAATACACCAAAAACAATGAAGTAATAAGCAAACAGGGCGGACCATCTCTCCGGAGAGAGAGAGAGAGAGAGAGAGAGAGAGACAGACAGACAGACAGACAGACAGACAGACAGACAGACAGACAGACAGACACGGCAACTGTTTCGTCTGCAGTTAAAGTAGTGAATGGTGGGTATCAATGGACAGAGATGTTTCTGTCTGTCTGTGTCCAGAAAACTAGCCAAGTACCTTTTTAACACGAAGATAATTTTCTTACATTACTTAGAGATGATAAGTTGAAATGAGGATGTACTGAGCTGTGTAGTTTGCTTCAAAAATAAAATACATAAATGCAGGATTTAATATGATAACAAAAAGACATGGTAATTAACAATAGAAAGAATGCGGTTCCCTCCTCTTCTCTCCCCCTCCCCCCTGCCTGCATACTCTCCTCCCACCCCAAGCCAGCAGCGTCCTTTTTCACGCAAAACAAAACTACAACCGTTTACAAGCTGTGCCCAAAACCAACAAAGCAAATCGTTCCGTTAATTTCAAGAACTGTTTACAACGAATATGAAAGTATCTTCAGTGATTGTTAATAGAAGGATGTAAACGGATCACAGGAGCAAACAGGCAAAACACGAACCTGTTTTCAGGAGAAGGAACGGCGACACAACATTCCATACAACCATGTACCAAACCATGACAATACAGTCAGTACAAAATGCAACACACACACACACACACACACACACACACACACACACACACACACCTGGACATGCAGAACACAACAGAACCGAAAATGCACCTGGAACACACGACTAGTGTAATAGAGAGAAAAAAAAACAATGAAGGTGATCAATGTGCAGGAGGGAATCCAAACATCTAATCTGAACAACGTAAAGAGGAGAAATGAAACATTAACATGACGGCACGAAGAAAACGGACGAAACATTGAACATGGCCGGCGTGAAGAAGAGAAATGAAACTCTGGACATGGGCCACTGCTGACGAGGTTCAAAACATGACACGTTTCGTGGAGAGGCAGGTGAAGTGGAGCATAGCAGCGTAGAGAGGGAAAAGAACACTGTGAACACTGAGCATGAACAGTGAAGAGAAGGACAATTAAAGAAACAAAATCCATGTAACAGAAAAAAAAAAAAAAACTGAACCGGTAGGAATAAGGAACATGAAAATGTGGATGTAACCTATGAAATGAAAGATGAAAGATGGCTTAAGTAAAGAGATTAAAAAAAAAACCGCTAAACACAACCAGTAAGAGATTAAAGAATGAAACGCTAAACACAACCAGTCACAAAAGAAAAGAAAAAAGAGAAAAAATGAAAAAAAGAAAATTAAACACTGAACATGGCTACTGCAAAGAAAGACATGAATTATTTTTCGATTTTTATAGTGTTCAGTACATACGGTCTGTGTACAGAAGAAAAACAAGCCTCTTATAGAACTATTAGATGATTATGAATGATATATGAAGACTGAGCACAAAAAAACCCAACTTTTACATGGGCAAGAATCAAAGAATTATCATAGAACATTGTAATAGGTGAAAGGAGCCACACCATAGAAGCATGGATCAAAACCTGGAAGCCAGGGCTGTGAAATGACGAATAGCAGCGTAGAGAGGGAAAAAAGAACACTGTGAACACTGAGCATGAACAGTGAAGAGAAGGACAATTAAAGAAACAAAATCCATTGTAACAGAAAAAAAAAAAACTGAACCGGTAGGAATAAGGAACATGAAATGTGGATGTAACCTATTGAAATGAAAGATGAAAGATGGCTTGAGTAAAAGAGATTAAAAAAAAAAAACGCTAAACACAACCAGTAAGAGATTAAAGAATGAAACGCTAAAAACACAACCAGTCACACAAAGAAAGAAAAAAAGAAAAAAATGAAAAAAAAAAAATTAAACACTGAACATGGCTACTGCAAAGAAAGACATGAATTATTTTTCGATTTTATAGTGTTCAGTACATACGGTCTGTGTACAGAAGAAAAACAAGCCTCTTATAGAACTATTAGATGATTATGAATGATATATGAAGACTGAGCACAAAAAAACCCAACTTTTACATGGGCAAGAATCAAAGAATTATCATAGAACATTGTAATAGGTGAAAGGAGCCACACCATAGAAGCATGGATCAAAACCTGGAAGCCAGGGCTGTGAAATGACGAGACACGCCATGTATGATCATCTATCAACATCTTGACCCAGTCAGGGATGACCATCTCGCAATCTGTACGATCAAGTCGGACAACAAAACAGCAAACTCACTGCTGGGGATGCAACATTTTCACCACCTGGAGCACCTCACAGCACATCATTTTCCTTATTGTATATAGATAACACTGTACAGTCGGGCACACCTTCGTCTGGATATTGTCATGCTGCTGACGGTTCGTTGGGTTTTAAAGGCAATCCGACTGAACACCTCTTCTGGCCACTTTCTCACAAGCTTTCGTATTTTTTACGGATAAAAACGAAATGCATTTGATCTTTAGGAGTTAGTGCTGAGTCCAGCAGCTCAAAGCATGAACTCTCATCACAAAAATCGTCCACAAGTTGTATGGGCCGTGGATCGAAACTGACACTCATCGGTATCGTTATGGATAGAAAGTGTAGGGTGCCTGCAAAGGTTTTGCACCATGTCAGAAGCTGAAAGAAGCTCTGTGTCTCCAGGTAGGTCACCTTCAATATGGCCATGGGCGTGCTGGGTTTAAAGACTTTACGCAGACCATCTAACGTGTCGTCTCTGGGCGTTTCGATATAGAGGTTACAATCCATTTTCAGCTGAGGAAGGGCTACGGCGAACTCCCTCCATGCCTCAGCGGACACAGAACGCATAACACCATGGTACGGCGTGTAATGGATACAGAAAACCTTAAGGGCTTTGTTTCCTTGTGCCAGCGTGCTCAGCAGCTCCTCAGCGATAAAGTACACATTTAGATTGAGCTCCCTGAGGTTTGCAAACTTGGGCAGAAACAACAGCATAGGACATAAAGGATTGTTAGGATCGCTTACAGTTTCTTCCATCTGTTCAATTAATAAATAAGTGAGGAGCTGGCATCGTAGATCAGATGGGGTCTGATGGAAGTAAGAGGAGCAACTGTCATTGAAGGGCGGCAGACAATGCATGTGGAGGCTGAGCTCCATTTTGACATGGGGTCTGGCAGTGACACAACTATGCAGGAACCCATTCCAGTCGCACCCGATTCCACTGTTAAACCAATCAGAATAGCTCAGATCACAAGCGTCTATTTCCAGCGATTTCAAAGCATTGTCGCTCGTGATAAAAACTCGCTTCATGCAGCGAAACGTGTCTGGCGACAGGTGAAAAACTTGGGTATGGAATAAGATGTTCTTGAAATGGCATCCAAAACGTTGTAACATGGCCATACTTCTAGCGTTCAGATAGTCATAATTCCTGCGGTGGGTACTCACTCTGTCGTTCCGCAAAGCGAATATGGGCCGTTTGATATTGAACGTTTGTAGACACGCCTGGTCAACGTTGGTGTGGATTTTAAACAATAACCTGGTCAGGTCCTTAAACCGCAGGTACTTGCAGGCGCGTGTCCAGACTAACGTCGGCAGATGGCTAAGGGTCTGATAGGACTGATGGTGGTGTGCGTCTTCCATGGCAGGTAGATGTCGGCTTTCTGATGGCGATGTGGGCGAAGTGCTGCGGTGCTCTTCTCAACACCTGTTCTGTACCATTAACTTAATGGAAAAAACGGCAATAAACGGCAATGACGACGACACAGCTACAACGAACTCTGGCAAATTCTTCCTGTCACCACTCTTGGTACACGAACTTCGCTAAAACGTCACAGCTTGTAAACCATTTCACAAGTAACTCACTCCAACACCAACAACATCAAACGTAAGCACCGGCAAACTGTCGTGTGATCAGAATAGGCGACGTTCTTGAATACTTGGGGCAGGTGAGGCCAGCGAACTGGTTTCATTTGTGGATGAACTGCATGAACAATCTCAGTGAACGCATTCACGATTTATGCACGGCATGTCTGTTGTAGTCTCATCGCGCTTGGTCGATCAGGACGTGGGGACGAGTAGTCTATGTTGTTGATAAGCGTAGAACACTCCGCTATTTCTGGTACAGTGGCGTCATATCATTGTTTCCGTTTCCAGTGAAATCGAGTTCGCGCCTTTTAGTTAGTCAGTCAAAGGTGAGATTTACGTCCTGTCCGTAAGAGGCCTGTAAGGACAAGACATGCTTGCAGACTTAAGTTTGCATACTTCGTGGCAGTTGTCATTGGCAATAGTGTGTCCGGTTTCGTATTGGGTCTCTCTCTCTCTGGTCTCTCTCTCTCTCTCTCTCTCTCTCTCTCTCTCTCTCTCTCTCTCTCTCTCTCTCTCTCTCTGTCTCTGTGTGTCTCTCTCTCTCTCTGTCTCTCTCTGTCTCTCTCTCTCTCTCTCTCTCTCTGGGCGTCTCTCTCTGCCTCTAGTCAAAAGGCCTGTTTCTAAGGCCACCAGTCAGCCTTCTTCGTGCTCGTCTGTCTGTCTGGCGTGCTCTCTCTCTCTCAACCCTCTCTCCCTCTCTCTCTCTCTCTCTCTCTCTCTCTCTCTCTTGGACATAGGTGCATTGGTCGACTGACAGTGGGCGTCGGTTTTCTTTGCCTCTATCCTCTTCAAAAGGCCTGTTTTTAAGGCCACCAGACAGCTTTCTTCGTGCTCGGGTGAACGTGAAATGGCGTGCGACCATCGAATGCTTGAAACTACCCTACCGATCCCACAATAACACGAAACGATTCTCGAAACAGAACACAACTTGGACATAGGTGAAGAAGTAGATATTGGTCAGTCAAGTTGTCCATCAGGGGTGCAACCGGAAGTCTTCACAAGCGACCTTCTGGCAGGAGGACTGGAAAACAAGCCTGGAAAATGACAATTTCCGTTTTATATCTCTATTTCCATGTTATCCTCAAGGATGATGTTAAAATGTTTGTGTGCCATACGACGTTCGATGATCAAAATCATGGTAGCATATCATGATTACAGCATTAATTATTGTATGAAAAAATGGTACCGATCAAATTTTGCACACAACTGTCATTTCATCGGGTACATTTCATAGTACATTAAGACCCCCTTCGCGATGATACATTTTCCTGTGTTTGGAATGTATTGCTTTTTCGTTCATTTTTTTCCAGATGCCTATGCAATCCCCCCCCCCTCCCTCCACCCCAACTCCCTGTGTATGGGCTTTGAAAGCTTACCACAAGAAACCATTTATTCATTCTCTCAAACCCTTTCCTATCGAACCATGATCTACTGAAATAGGTCTTACATAACGATGCAATAGACCGAGTTAAGTAACAAGAGACAAGTTGAAGCGGAAGAATATCGAGTAAGTAACAACAATACCAAACTAAGGAAAGGAGTCTCCAAAGATCCTGCTCATAGCTGTCAATCAATCAATGTTAGCTGGTTCACGACCAACTCATCGACCACAAAGGCCTTGCTCATAGCTGTCAATCAATGTTAGTTGGTTCACGTCCAACTGATCGACCACAAAGGCCTTGCTCATAGCTGTCAATCAATGTTGGTTGGTTCACGTCCAACTCATCGACCATAAAGGTCTTGCTCATAGCTGTCAATCAATGTTAGGTTGGTTCACGTCCAACTCATCGACCACAAAGACCCTGCTCATAGCTGTCAATCAATGTTAGCTGGTTCACGTCCAACTCATCGACCACAAAGGCCTTGCTCATAGCTGTCAATCAATGTTGGTTGGTTCACGTCCAAACTCGTCAACCCCCTTGGTTTTCCGCCAAACCTAAAATTGTTCGGCATTTTCATTCTACTATCCTCCTAAACGTTGTGTTCTAAATTGAACAAACTGTCAGTATGCGTTAGTAGATCCTTGAGTTGTGAGATACTTTCTTGTGAAGTTGAAGTTGAGGAGCCATGACATTGTTTGCATGACGGTGATGCCTGTGTTGAGACGACCAGTATTGAGCCAACTTTTCTCAAGGGGAGGAAACTCATCTCCATAATCTGCAAAATAGTAAGCTTACTCTTTGGTGCTGGACCTAGAGAGATCGTCAGGCCCGCTGAACTCGGAATAGTTTTTGAACGGGCTTTGGAATCGATTTGAGTAGTCTTTTTGAAAAAAAATTTGCTTGTTTATTTCCTTGTTACTTTTAACTTGAATATAAATGCCAAAACGAATGAAATCTTAACTTCCGAATCGGAAGTGTCCACCAAGCATTCATATCAATGCTGAACAATTAAGTAGTGGGAAAAACAAGTGTAGGCTAACAATTCTTCCGTCATTGTAGTAATGACTTGGCAAAGATTTGAACTTTTAAAAAATGGGGATGGGGGTTTGAAGATGAAGAAAACGGGGACATAATAATATAAAAAAAAAAATTATTATTATAAATATGAAAACCCTTCACTAGCTGCATGAGGGGGACCATCGTATTCCCTCTCTATGGCAGATCTATTTATATTGCCTGCTCCTAGGCAGATCTATTCATATTGCCTGCTCCTGAGCATTCATATCAATTCCGCTACAGGACAGCTCTTGTGTGGTTACTTCCCTTGGAGCCAATGCTGACAATCCCATCTATGGAGAGCGATCTCCCCCCCCCCCCCCCCCCCCCCCCCCCCCACCCCCCCCCGCCCTCCCACAGTGAACCTGTAATCGTCTCGTTGCGCGATGATCTTGCATAGCAAACTAAGAGATCTGCCATCAAGTGTAAAAGACAGGGAGAGTCCTGATAGCCCAGTTCGCGTAATCATGCTATCCCGGATCGTAAACTCAAAATTCGTCCGTTTAAGAATCGCCTCGACAGCTCCAAAGCTATCGACGTGCTCTCGATCCCGGGACGCCTGCTTACTCTTATTTCACTATAACCCACCTCCTGCGTTTCTGCTCCTCTCGCGTTGTCTGTGGGTGTGGAAAAAGAGACGGAATGAATGAAAACAACCGCGACACCCGCTATTCAAGCCATTCGCACAACTAAAGCCGCGCACTTGATGAGTAATTGAACGAGCGCCGCGGTTGTTCTGATCGTTTGACAAATAGTCACGTTTAAGCAAGCACCAGCAATTACCCGTAAACAAGCAGACCCTTTTAGACATAGGCATGTGCAGGCAAACTCTCAAGGGGAGAGGTGGGCGGGGGGACTCATTTGTATACGCGCATGCATGCACAAAAAGCATTAAAAAAAAAAAAAAAAAAGACGTCATTTTCTCAATCAAGCAAGTGAACGAAGTTAATGTTTTCATCCGATTTTGTTTTTATCCGCGGGCATAAGGAATATAACCTCTTTGTTTGTCTACACAAACACTGAAGAACCAATTTGAACGAAACTTGGTGGAAATGTAAAATGTGGTCTAAGGATCTATGAGTTTCATCTTTGTCTGGACCTCTATTGTGGATCTGGATCAAAGAGCAGGGTCAACATTCGTTCACTAAGATTACGATGGAACTACGGAACCGATTTTGACAAAAGTTAGTGGAAAGATTGGCTCGAGGGCAAAGGTATTATTTCTTTGTCTTATCTCCATTTCCTAGCGCTACTCATTTCGGCTCCCCGGCACACAAACACAACCTGGCTTGTCTCGCACAGCCCTGGCACCGGCAATCCACGCAGAGCAGTTGATGTCAGGTCGTCATGAGTCAACCCACTGTAAGAGAGACACTGCTTCTGCTACCGAGTTACTTCGGGTGCGTTTAGTGGTGCCTGTTCCGATCCAACATACGCAGGACACTACATGCTAAGTCCAATGCTGACAACGACAATTGCTTTGTCGCGGAATCAGCATGAGTGAGCTCTCCCTCCGGAGGACGCCACCACATCCGTCCAACGACAGCCCCAATGAATTTGCCGATACCCGTGACCCCGACAGAACTTTACCAAGGGCTCAAACGTGGAGAGAAAATCAGACTTCGGTCACCATGAGAGCGGAGCGGAGCATCAAGGCAAACTGAATTTGAGGGTTTTTTTTGTTTTTTTTTTTTTTAATGCTGATCGATGAGGATCAGGATGACGAAGATGATTCAATGGATTTGCATTCTAGTTTGAGACTACATGACAGAGCTGTACTCTACGCTTACTTTCAAAACGTATTCTGGTGCCCACCAGCCCCGAGAGATAAGACACCTGCCGTGCTGGTAGGGAAAATCGAACTAAAGTCTCAGAGAATTTTTTTTTTTACATAATGCTGTGTAAACTTAAAACAGCTCACTGTCTTTCAGCAAGAAGTCTATGATTAGACTGTAAAAACTTTCTTCTTCTTAGTTTCGTCATACTTTATATGTACGATTTAGTTTGGCAAACGCAGATTGGAAGAGCAGTCAATACTTGTAAAGTTTCACGCACTTTTTAGATGTTACCATACAAAGTACTCTCGTCATTTAACTCGTCTTCTATGCCGCATTATGTTTAGAATGTGCAGCTTAACTTCTCATTATGATGACGTTTTAAGTCATTTGTGTTGATATCACACACACACACACACACACACACACACACACACACACACACACACACACACACACACACACACATATCATCGTTTCATATTGGAGCAGGTCATTCTATTTTCACTGCAAAACTGGTAGCCATTCTCATGGCTCTGCGAAACATTGCTAATCTTCCTATGGTTATATTTCCAATACTTTTTTGTGTTGACTCCAAGTCTGATTTATTTACACTGAAATCCATGAAGTCTAGAGACAGATGTGACTTAGTCATTGAAATTAATCATCTCATACATTTTCTAATTCAGAAGGGCTCCAGTGTAACATTTACTTGGGTTCCATCATATTGTGGTATTTATGGAAATGAAAGGGCAGACAGAGTAGCTAGAAGAGGTGCAGGACAAAGAATTCGTTGTGAAAACGTTTATATTCCTTTGTCTGTAAAGGAATGCTATAATCTTTTAGAAAAAGACACCAAAGCTCGTGTGGGGTTATAATGTAAATCGGCACACTTCTTACAGCATGTCTTTGTTGAATGTTTTTCCAAGGGAAATTCCCAGTTTGTGTTTTAGACTTCATATAATTCATTAAAATGTAAATATGTTAATACTGCAAAATGCATATGTGGAGAAAAACTTTTGACATTTCATGTACTTTTTAATTGTCCCATTATGCGGCAATACCTACCCAATTTTCAGATACAAAATAATCCTACAATTGATGATTTTAAGACTCTAACTTCAAATATTCATTTTTGGCTAATGTATCAAAATATTTACTTCGCAGTCCTATTGGTACATTAGTATGAGATTTCAGTATTTTTGAAGCAAAACGTTTTTGTTGTTCATGTTCACTGATTTAAACTTATTTTTAATTGTGTTTTCATTTGTATAATAATATCAACGTCATCTTGATGTATATCATTTACAAATATCACAATCGTCTAATCGTGTGAAAAGACGTAAAACTCAAAACATACACACACACACACACACACACACACACACACACACACACACACACACACACACACACACACACACACACACACACACACACACACACACACACACCACACGCACACGCACGCACGCATACATGCACACACACACGCACAACACACAGGCACACACGCGCGCACACATACACACACACATACACTTATGCAGCACTCGCACGCGTGCGCGCACACATACACACACACGCGCTCGCGCGCGCGCGCATGCACGCACACACGCATGCGCAGGTACACACACTCACGCACATGCGCTCGTAATTACACTTGCTCACGAGCACATGCTTCCACACACACACACACACACGCACGCGCGTGCGCGCGCTCTCTCTCTACTCTCACACACGCACACATGGATCTATACATGATAAATATATTAATAGTCAAAAGCCCTGAAGACCCAGACGGAGTGTGCCATGGAGAACAACTGTTGCCCTTATGCCTTTCACGTGGGTTGCCTTGAAGCTAGGAGATCGAAATAATGCTAATCCCGTCCCCCTTCTGTTCCAATCTTGCTTACTACCTCCCTATACTATCTCTGGTTTGTCGCGTGCAGACTTAATCCTCTGGAGTGGGATTAAGAATTCGATTTTTTTTCGGGGGGTGGGGGTGGGGGGGGGGGGTGTATGTGTGTGTGTGTGTGTGTGTGGGGGGGGGGGGGGGGGGGGGGGGGATAGTGGGTGGTGGGTGTGTCGAGTGTGTGTCGAATTAGGTTTTAGTGGTCTACTGACTTACACAACAAGTATCTATGTTTGTTAGGCGGAAGAAAATGGGAATCAGTCCAAATGAGAACGCTCCTGCCCGGAGTCATCCTGTCATACAGACTGTCTCTGAGCAGACGTACTTTGTGGAATGGTTATCTATTACAATCAATCAGTATAATCATACACAGATGCCTTGAGAACAACGTGCTACACTGACGCTGTTATGGATTTAATCATCTATCTTGTAAATCCATTGTTGATATAAACCTGAAATGTAAAAGACACTGTCCTATACGGCAGTGCTTGCTAAATAAATACGTTGTTTGTTTGCTTTCTTGTTGGGTGAAAATATTTGTCATGGAATAAATGGAACAACAGAAGCATTTATGAGTACTCGGGTTTTTATACACACTTCTAGTGGGAAGATGTAACGTGCATGTATTGTGTCATACACATGTACTATTGTAGTGTGTGGTTGTTCGTAATGTATTACATACACGTACAGACGAAGTATGTTATATATGTGTGTATTATACAACTGCGTTTCGCGTTATATGCACGTGTACATTGCGTTGTCTATATGGGCCCCCTACTGTATTGTACGTATAAGCGTTTTGTTGTCGTGTGTGTTGTATTTCTTTCACGTGCTTGCTGTATTCCACACATTTCTCTTTTGTTATTTCTATTTGTTATTCCTATCAATGTTTTGAAGATGGTGATGTATGCGCGCACGTGAATGTGTGTGAATGTAAGTGAGTGCGTGCGTGCGTGTGTGTGTGCGTGTTTGCGTACATGTAAGCGTAGGTGTTTTTGTGGGTGCATGTGTGTGTGTGCGCGCGTGCGTGCGTGCGTGCGTGCGTGCGCAAGCCAGTCAATTACCGTAAACAACGAGAAATCAAAATTTAAAAAAAAAAAACGCAACAAATTCAAACCCAGTCCATCCTAAAAACTAACGGTGTTACACACCAGTATGACCTGTCCCATGGCTGACTCTTGACCCATGCACTCATTCCCCCATCTTTCCCTAAATAGAACAGCACTGCACACACCTTTGGCGGCAGTGGCCAGGAAGCTTAGGATAGGCTGGACATTTGGTCACAAGGCGGTCATAATCTGTTAATCTCTCGTCTGACTGTGCGGTAATTAATACCAGACGTCTAGACTTCATGACTAGTCCGGTGGCTTGAGGGTATCTAGCTTCCAAAGCGAAAATCCTGGCCACAGAGGTTAGGGTAAGGGTGTTGGAGGGGACGTCTGCCCATGATCTCTTGAAACAGCTCTCGGTTTTTTTTTTTTTTTCTGAGAGAGAGGGAGAGAGAGAGAGCGAAAGAGAGAGAGAGAGAGAGAGAGAGAGAGATTAATGTTTTATGGCCCGGCCAACAGCGAAGGGCCATATCAAGGCTGTCGATTTCTGGGAAGACGAAGGATCAGAACATCAAAGATAATAGCACAAGTCGCCAAAAAGAGTTCCAGCAGGATCTGGTCGAGGTGGAGCAAAAGGAAATCAAATCCCATAAGGCTTAAACACCCCACTATACAGCAAGTGTTCATCACCCATGTGGATAAAACATCCATCATAAGGCGACTGGGTCTTGCCATGTTAGCTACAGGTTCAAATCAGGCAGCACCCCCCCCTTCCAACCACGTCCCTGCTCCTCCTCCCCCTATCCCCCCCCCCCCCCCCCCCCCCCCAAACACAAACAAAGAAAAAGGGGGGGGAGGGGGGCATGGCGGATGGGTATCCGGGAATCACGACCTGCATGTAGCCCAACCAGCCCCAAATACGTGCAAGAGGATGAATGATCTTTGAAGGCCTGCTATCAAGCTCACCCGAGTGTTTCTTCCAAGAAATGGTCGTCTACATACTATATAATTTGGTGGGCAGTTTAATAAATATCTCACTAAGTAACATTCGCATGTAAATTCAACACCAACCAAAGGTTATACGGCAGGGATGACCAGCCGTGGGGAAGAGTGGAAGCTGCCCTATGTGACGCTTACATTGATATCACCTGAATAACAAAACGCTGAAACAGACAGAAATGGCCGCTAGAACTCCCAGCGCCTGATGTAGAGCTTTGGGGCTTAGCGATGAGCGAAATACACTTAGGTATCATGTCATTGTCGGCTCAGGTCTGGAGTCCACATCCACTGAGAATGACCTGACAGAAGGGATTATTCATCCCACATGGTTGATCTTAATTACACCGGCACCACTAGAACGACAAGTGAAGACGGACAGTGTAAATGACGTTTGTCTTACATTGGATGTCAGCAACCTTGTGTCAGCCTAGCGACTCACATATCTTCTGCCCTTCCTTCCGGGTCCCTGGTTGGCTCCGTGGTAAAGTATCCAGTTCGCCATGACACGTAGCGAGTTCAAGTCCCACTGGCGTCCAGCAGTAAACAAATGACCTTTGACTGCATCTTCTGGTTGTGTTGCATAAAAGAGACAGACAGGGAAAGCTCGCACCAGCAATCAAGAGGACGTCTCCCACATTCCCTGTCCACGCTGTCACCGCACATTTCGTGCACGCATC
>JADBJO010001683.1:57500-82500 GCA_016801955.1 Conus betulinus
CGTCGTCGTCGTCGTCGTCGTCGTTGTCGTCGTCGTCATCATTATCAGCAGCAGCAGCAGCAGCAGCCGCAGGATCATCATCAGCATGACTTTTTCTTCTTCGATCTTCGTCTGCAATTCTGAAGGTCACCATCGGTGTGATTTTAACCCCAGCATAAAAGTAGGCACGTAACGTGTTCTGGAATGTTGTCTTACAAAACAACAGTGTTCATGATATATGTTTGCTCCTTTTTTTTCTTCTTTTCCTTGTTTTCGTTTTGTTTCGTTTTGTTTTTACTGGGTCATTCTTTCCACTGGCACACAAAAGCCTACAGGTCTTCTATGGGCAGAATGAGATTTAATTTGCGTGAAAAATTATTCACTAGAGTGAATGGTGTGTGTGTGTGTGTGTGTGTGTGTGTGTGTGTGTGTGTGTGTGTGTGTGTGTGTGTTTAATACAAACCTCCACACACGGAGCCTCGGATTAAACTGTCACCCCCGACTTGGGGGGAGGTTTACGTCTGTTTAAGACACTGACACCAAAGAGCAAATCATCTGCTCCCACCTGCCTGTCTCAAGTGGGAATTGAAGTCAGAACCCTTGGATCAGTCACTTGGGCAACCGGGGCCCCCTCCTTCCAATAAATATTGTGCACCACGGCAGATCTGAAAAAGGGCAGGGATGATGGGCAGAGGAGGGGAGGGAGAGGGGCTAGACAGAGGTAAGAGTGGCTGTTTTTAGGTCGAAATGTGCGGAGAATGTTTTCGTTAAGATTTATGAGTGCACTTCCGAGTTGTGGTGTATGCGAAGGTAGGCGCGCGCGCGCGCGCGCGCGTGTGTGTGTGTATGTGTGTGCGCGCGCGCGCGCGTGCGCACGTGCGTGCGTACGTGTATATATGTGTGTGCGTGCGTGCGTGCGTGAACGCGCGCGTGTGTGCGCGTGTGCGCGTGCGCGTGTGTGTGTGTGTGTGTGTGTGTGTGTGTGTGTGTGTGTGTGTGTGTGTTGTGTGTTTAGTTGAGCTATAAATCAAATTTTCGAAATGACCGCTACTAGATTATCTCACAGTAAGAGCCACAGCTCTTCTACATTAATGTTCCGCACACGTTAAAGAAACTTGTCGTAGAACACTTTATCACTAAATATTTACTTTGTCGATGTTACAGACATGGCACTTTTCAAAAATGGGAACTGATCAAAGATGACTTAATTTCGTACCCTTATCAAAAGTGTGAGATATAAACTTTGTTTTGTTTTGTATCAGACCATGTCGTCACTTGGTCACATGCAAGACAGGGCAGTTTCTGACCTCATCACAAACAGCACAGCAGTTGATGCTGTCTTAGTATCCACTAGGGCATCGTGGAGGGCATTTGGGAAATTTTTGACATGCGCCCTTCCTCTCTCCCCGTATCCAAATGCATGCTGTGTGTGTGTGTGTGTGTGTGTGTGTGTGTGTGTGTGTGTGTGTGTGTGTGTGTGTGTGTGTGTGTGTGTGTGTGTGAGAGAGAGTGTGAGAGAGAGAGAGAGAGAGAGAGAGAGAGAGAGAACTAATGGCAAAGAAGATGAGTACCAGTAAGATGGCAGGTCATCTAGAGTAAAGGAGGCTTACGTAAACGGTAAAACATGAAAAAGGGAGGTAACTTTTGCTCGTCATGGGAAATAATTACATGCCCAAGTAACCAGCACACATGCATTACAACATAGGGAAGTTTTTTTTTGTGTGTGTGTTTTTTTTCTGTTCTTCAACGTGCATGTGCATGTGCGCCAGGTGACTAGGTACTACAAGCAGCAGTAATCTGGAATAATAGAACCGTAAGTGTTTCACACGGGAGCAAGTTACCTTACTTATATATTCTGAAAAACAAACAAAAACAAAAAAAACAAACAAAACAAAACAAAAAAAACAGAAACAATAACGAAACACACAAAACCATTGCACGCGTCCAGTCGGAGTTTCTCTTCTCTTGAGTGAACTTATTTAATTGTGCAGAAAAAAAAACTCATGTGGAACAATAGATGGTTTAGAGATGTTTTCTTCGTGATCTCTGCCTCATAAAGATAACACTGATATGTTGTTTCAATCCAGTGTAAATATGATAAATAAATAGAGAGTGGCTGTAACAGAGGCTGAGGTCTGTCTTTTTCAGAACGTATCTCGGGCTATTCGACTGGTCACGTATTTGTAAACTTGCTCATCAGTGGCCATTACTTTCTGACGCGTTGCACAGTGAGCGCTTACACGAATTCTGTGATTTTCATGAGTAATCATCTACAAGTACACACACACACACACACACACACACACACACACACACACACACACACACACGGGCGCGCAATCGCGAGCACACTCGCGCACACCCACAGACACGTGCACACAGACACGCGCGCACACACGCACGTGCGCTTTCACCCGAACGGAATTCAAGAAAAATCAAGGCAGTCGCCCACGCGGGGAACATTTTCAAACAAGGAAGACAAACATGCCATCAAAGAGTGATGTCAGAAGCAAGTGTGAGAAACAACTTCGACAGCAAATATCAATAAACAAAGCAAAAACAAAACAAACGAAAACAAAGGCTTCGTCGTTGATAATATGTGTGTATGCGTGATATCGTTGTTATTTTTGTTCTTAAGGGGGGGGGGGGGGGGGAATGTGTGTGGGGGGGGGGGGGGGGGGGGTAGAACAGGGAATTAGGACTGGACAGAATATGTTATACGACATATGAGTGTCATCAAACATTACTACTAGCTTAGGTGGTAGATTGTTTATTTTGGGATGAACACTAAGATGATATATCACCAAAGTTAGATGTATACTGTATTACTGAGGTAATTTTTTTCACCGGGATAAGTCTCGTGTTACCTGAGAGGTAGGGAAAATACCCCGCACCATACTTCATCCGTCCGTGCCTGCCGAGGTCAAACCCAGGACCAGTAAACTAGGAACTTAGTGACCTAACCATGTGGCGACCATGCCTGTCATAGAGGGAACGGGAGGGGGAGGGGGGAACTAACTGTGTAAAACAAACTCCAGACAGATCTCTCTCTCTCTCTCTCTCTCTCTCTCTCTCTCTCTCTCTCTCTCTCTCTCTCTCTCTCTTCTTCTTCTTCTTCTTCTTCTTCTTCAGCCTTCAATATCCTGCGCATTTCCTTTGCTAGTTTTTTTCTTCCTTTCCTTCTTTTTTTTTTTTTTTTTTTTTTTTTTTTTTTTTTTTTTTTTGCTTGTTTTCTTTCTTTCAAAAGAATATTTCTTCCATCACGCTTTCTTTTTCCTCTTCCATTATACATTTTTGTTTCTCGTCCTCTTTCTTCATGCCTCTGTTTCTTTCCTCCCATTGTTACTTCCACCTTTACACTCTTCCGCCTTTTTTTTCTTCGTTTTTTTCTTTCATTTCTATCAAAAGTGAAGGTAAAGAAATGCAGCGCCAGACGTTAGGATTGAAGCTGTCATACACCATGGTTGGTGCCAGACTGTCGGTGTTATTCAGCTGGTAGTGCCCCACTTAGTTGTTCCCCGGGAGCAGAAATGACTGGAGGGTACCATCTGTCAACGGATCACCGATAAGCGTTCGTTACAGTGTGCGAAAACTTGTGTCCAGGCATTCTCAGAGACGGTTGAAGTGTTGTTTTATACTCTTAAAAGGCTGGGACAATAAAGGATCTGGGTGAGTCAGCCTTTCAGCTAACTCTCTCTCTCTCTCTCTCTCTCTCTCTCTCTCTCTCTCTCTCTCTCTCTCTCTCTCTCTCTCTCTCTCTCTCTCCCCCCCCCCCCCCCCCCCCCCCCCCCCGCATGTTATTTGAAAAGAACAGTCATATTGTAATCTGTTTTTATTTGTTTGAATTTGTTCTTTTTGTCTTACTTTCTGCCATTTTTCCTTTCTTTTCGGTTATAGTTTTCTTTTTTTTTCCTTCGTGCCTTCTCGGTGCTAATTTCTTTCTTTTGTTTCTCTCTTTCTCCGTTCTTTTCTTTAGATTGCGGCCTGTTTTTGTTTGCTTTTTTTTTCATTTTGTCTCTTTCCTCTCTCCCTTTGTTTGTGTGTTTGTTTCCTGTTTTTGTCCTTAATTCTTTCTGTCTTCCTCTCCCTTTCTTTCCTGTCTCTGTTTTGTCTCTTCTTTCCCTCCTTCTTTCCTCCTTTTGTCCCCTACGTGCAAAAAGGTCTTCACGAGTAAGGTCGTGCAACTTAACACGGCACACCCGCAGCCACTCTGTATATCTCTTGGTGCCAGACTGCCTGGGTTGTTGCTGAGCAGACTGTACTTAATCCCGGGTGAAAAAATGACCGGAGGGTGTGACAGTGCCAACCCGTCACCGACTGGTTTGTGTACGTCTCGTCGTATGTCCTAATTGTGCCCTCGGTTAAAACTGAAAGAACGTGTTTTGATTGGCACAAAGAGAGTGGTTACATCACTGAGCCAAAAAGAGCACAATGCTGACCTGTACATCTGAACGCCTTCACCCAGGTTGGTAAGGGCGACCTCATTTCGTACTTCCAGACGTCAGACTTTGTGGATCGGTGCGGCCACTCTCAAAGAGAACTGACCAAAACTGGGTATTGTTTAGTTGGCTGGTGAACAGAAAGGAACCGTACGATGTTCAAAAATATCTTAAGGCTAAACTTTTTGTCTTTCGGTCTGTTTTTGTTGTCTGTTTTCTGGCAGTCAGTCAGTCAGTCAGTCAGTCCAGTCTCTCTCTCTCTCTCTCTCTCTCTCTCTCTCTCTCTCTCTCTCTCTCTCTCTCTCTCTTCCCCTCCCCTTCAACTTCTCCTTTCCACCTCTTCTATTCTCTCTTTTGTTTACATTTGCTTTTTCTCCGCATTCTTTTTTACCACATTGTCCCCCCCCCCCCCCCCCCCCCCCCCCCCTTTTTTTTTTTTTTTTTTTTTTTTTAGCTTCTTTGTCTCTTCCCACTGACTTTTTTTTCAAATTCCTTTCCGTTTTCTTCTTATCCGTCATTTTTCTTCTTTTTTTTTTTTTTTTTTTTTTTTTTTTTTTTTTTTTTTTTTTTTGTTTTGTTTTGTTTTGGGTTTGTTTGGGTTTTCCCTCTTTACTTCTGTGTGACCTTTTTCTTTTCTTTTTTTTTTTTTTTCTTCCTTTTCCATCCATTTTTGTTCTTTCTTTTTATTCTTTCTTTTCTTTCTCTTTCTTCCTTTCTTTCTCCGTTTTTTTTCTCTCCATCCTTTTTTTTTTTTCTCCTTTTCTTTCCTTTCTGCTTTTCTATTCTTTTTCCTCTACGCACCTCTTGAACGGGCTTTTCTTTACGCAAACAAGGTCATCGAAGAACCGAGAACAAACCAAAAAAAAAAAAAAAACAAAACAAACAAAAAAAAAATGAGACCGTGCATTACCAGAGGGTATAACGGCAGCTACTACATCAACAGTGGCCTTGGCCGTATTAGAACCTTTTAATCCGGGGGGAGGGGGGCGAGGGAAAGGGGGGGGGGGGAGGGGCGAAGACTACCTGGAGGGTAGGGTAGCAGATGTCAAGCTGACGACGGTAATGCTTTCGTTTGCTGATGCGAACCTGCTTACCAGTCTCTGGGACAGACGGCTGACCTGTTCAGTTTTAGGCTTTACAGATTAGTTTGCGTTCACGCTTCGCGGCCTCTGCCACTGACACGAAGATCCAATATATCAGATGGGACACACCCAGCCAACCATTACTGTCAGCTACTTCATTTTGGCAGAAGACACCGCTGTTCTGAAATGCCAGACAAACCGCCTGAAGATCGGTTTCTACCCCTTGGCCGTGAAGACAATTAACCTGTAGACCTCGTCTCCCTCTGTCTGTCGTGTCTCAGATTCCCTCAGTGACGTTGTGTTGCAGTATTAGTGGGGGTCAGTCAGCATCATTGGGGTAGATGTGTGTGTGTGTGTGTGTGTGTGTGTGTGTGTGTGTGTGTGTGTGTGTGTGTGTGTGTGTGTGTGTGTGTGTGTGTGTGTGTGAGACAGAGAGAGAGAGACAGAGACACAGACACAGAGAGAGAGAGAGAGAGAGAGAGAGAGAATTCTTCAATTTAGAACGTCGATGTTCACATACTCCTCTTTTATATTCCTTTGCACGACCATTTCACGTATAACTTGTAATAAATGTTGCCACCCATCATGCGCGTGCTGTCTGTGCTTACATGTTGGACACTGCAAAAAACCGGAACAAATTCCTTTGCTGATTGATTGGCAAAGAAATAGCCTTGAATGTCGAATCTTAAATGACTTACCTGAATGACCACGTGGGGAAGATGGGCATGGGTGAGAATGGGGACTGTAGTCGGGGTGGTTGGTGAGATGTGACCCTGCATTGATACCATCAGAACGACAGTGCGTTGAAATGAGCAGCTACTGATTTATTTGACTTAATCCTTTCACTTCCTAGGGGAACACAGGACTGGGAACACACTCCTCTGGCGGACCCGGTTCTGAACAGACCTCTTCCGCTGTGGCTATGTCACGCCGGCTGCCTTCACCTCAGAATCTACGTGTCGAGGTCACACTACCTTCCTTTTCTGCTGGACTTGCAGCCGTTTCGGCGATGATAGGTGACACCTCTTTGTCTGGCTCTGTCCCAAACTGGATGTCCAGAGACTGCTCTTTGTCTGGCCCTGTCCCAAACTGGATGTCCAGAGACTGCTCTTTGTCTGGTCTCTGTCCCTGGATGTCCAGAGACTGCTCTTTGTCTGGTCTCTGTCCCAACCTGGATGTCCAGAGACTGCTCTTTGTGTCTGGTCTCTGTCTCAACCTGGATGTCCAGAGACTGCTCTTTGTCTGGTCTCTGTCCCAACCTGGATGTCTAGAGACTGCTCTTTGTCTGGTCTCTGTCCCAAACTGGATGTCCAGGGACTGCTCTTTGTCTGGTCTCTGTCCCAGCCTGGATGTCCAGGGGACTGCTCTTTGTCTGGTCTCTGTCCCAGCCTGGATGTCCAGGGACTGCTCTTTGTCTGGTCTCTGTCCCTGGATGTCCAGAGACTGCTCTTTGTCTGGTCTCTGTCCCAACCTGGATGTCTAGAGACTGCTCTTTTTTGTCTGGTCTCTGTCCCAACCTGGATGTCCAGAGACTGCTCTTTGTCTGGTCTCTGTCCCAACCTGGATGTCCAGAGCCTGCTCTTTGTCTGGTCTCTGTCCCAGCCAGGATGTCCAGGGACTGCTCTTTGTCTGGTCTCTGTCCCTGGATGTCCAGCGACTGCTCTTTGTCTGGTCTCTGTCCCTGGATGTCCAGAGACTGCTCTTTGTCTGGTCTCTGTCTCAACCTGGATGTCCAGAGACTGCTCTTTGTCTGGTCTCTGTCCCAGCCTGGATGTCCAGGGACTGCTCTTTGTCTGGTCTCTGTCCCTGGATGTCCAGCGACTGCTCTTTGTCTGGTCTCTGTCCCTGGATGTCTAGAGACTGCTCTTTGTCTGGTCTCTGTCTCAACCTGGATGTCCAGAGACTGCTCTTTGTCTGGTCTCTGTCCCAACCTGGATGTCCAGAGACTGCTCTTTGTCTGGTCTCTGTCCCAACCTGGATGTCCAGGGACTGCTCTTTGTCTGGTCTCTGTCCCAGCCTGGATGTCCAGAGACTGCTCTTTTTCTGGTCTTTGTCCCAGCCTGGATGTCCAGCGACTGCTCTTTGTCTGGTCTCTGTCCCTGGATGTTTAGAGACTGCTCTTTGTCTGGTCTCTGTCCCAACCTGGATGTCCAGAGACTGCTCTTTGTCTGGTCTCTGTCCCAGCCTGGATGTCCAGGGCTTTGCTCTTTGTCTGGTCTTTAACCTTCGACCTATCCAGTTTGGACGGCCCTGCACGGAGCTTAAGCTTCCGCCGCTTAGCTGTGGGTAAGCTGGGCAGCCGATGAATCATATCAATATTGGGCGACAGCTGGATTCGAACCCGCGATGTACGACTATGAACTCTGTGCTCTACCACCGAAACAATTCGTTCCAGCTGCCGTAGCGAAGTAGTTAACGTGACAGCCTCCCTGCTGGAAGGTTGTGTATTCCCATCAGAGTCATTTACTTGTAGAATCCCCCCCCCCCCCCCCCCCCCCCCCCCCGACCGGCCCCCCTGCTCCTGCCCACAGTTGGGTTTGCTATGGGTTCAGATTGGAAGACTGGAGCCACACGGTTGAGTTTCATCCACTAAACAGATGCGTCTCCGAAAGTGTCACTTCACTTTCCCTATCAATACTGCAGGCGCCTGTATCTCTCGGGCCAGGATATTTTATGAAAGTAAGCGTAGGGTACAGCTTCGTCATACAGTCTAAGACCAGAATAGAAATCCGTAATATTAACTCCATCATTTTCATCTTCATCAATCACCATAAAAAGTCTCAGATTCTGTGGTTGTTCATGCCCTGGTCTCATGTTGACCTTAGTTTTGATTTTCTCTCTGTCTGTACCCTTGGTGAGGCTCTGTCGGGGTTACCAGTATCGGCAAATTCATGAGGACTGTCGTCAGATGGACGTGGTGGCTCCCTTCGGAGGGAGTGCTGGCTGACACTGGCTCCTCGACAAAGCAATCATTGTCGTCAGTAATGGGCTTCGTATGTAGTGTCCTACGTGTGTTGGGTAAGAACAGGCATCACTGAACACCACCAAAGTGACTCAGCAGTAGCGCAGTGTCTCCTCCGGCGGGTTGCCTCGTGACTTTTTGATATTGACTGCTCCCTGTAAATTGCTGGCTGTGGCGGAACAAGCCAGGGTACGGCTGTGAATGGGGAGCGGACTGAGCGGCGTGGGTGTGGTGCAACTGGACTGGCACGGAAAATGAGACATTAGAAAATTGGTACCAGACTTAGAAGAGCGACGTTGCAGAATATTATGTGTTTTATACGTATTTTCTGCCTCTTATGTGTGTTGTTGTCCGTCGAGACGACGAAAACCATCTAGTCATCCTGGGGTCGGGGTTGAGTGCGTAGATGGCTGGTCAGGCCGATCTGCGCTCGGAAAGACCTATCACAGTACAGACACGGGATGGTGGCAGCTGTTGGAGATCTGTTGACACTGGTCTTCCTGATCATCCTGCTCAGCTGCAGCAATTCTGTTGCCTTCATAGATCTCTGCACCTTTGCGGACAACTGATCGCCAGCCGTCTCTGTCCTGGGCAGTCTTCTCCCATATTGTGTGGCCGATATTGAAGGCCTTCAGGGAAGGTTTGAGGCTGTCTTTGAAACGCTTCTTCTGGCTTCCATGAGAGCGCGTTGCCTTGCTGTAGTTTGCTAAACAATAGTTTTTCTTTGGCAGCCGACGGTCTGGCATGCGAACTACGTGAAGGCCCAGCAAAGCTGTGACCTCATCAGGATGGTGAAGATGCTAGACAGGCCAGCACAAGTGAGGACTTCAGTGTCCGGAATCCTGTCTTGCCACTTAATGCCCATGAGTCTTTTAAGGCAAGTGGTGTGGAAATGGTTCAGTTTCCTGGCGTGACGCTGGTAAACTGTCCATGTTTCACAGCCATAAAGCAGTGTGATTAGAACTATGGCCCGATACACCTTGATCTTGGTCTTTAGGGTGATGCCTCTACTGTTCCATACGTTCTTGTGGAGTCTGCCAAAAGTGGCACTACTTTGGCGAGCCTGGCATTCACCTCATTGTCGGATGACAACATTTCTGGACAGAGAGTGCTGCCTAGGTAGGTGAACTTGTCCACCGCGTTCAGTTGTTGTCCAGTGATGGTGATGACTGGCTCAACATATGGCTTTCCTGGGGCTGGCTGGTGCATCACTGCAGTCTGTTTCGTATTGATTGTCAAGCCAAAGTTGTTGCAAGTAGTAGAGATCTCATCAACACTGTGTTGCATTGTGGCTTCTGAGACAAAGTGTTGAGGGCACAATCGTCCGTGAAGAGGAAGTCATTGACAGTGTCCATCGAGACCTTGGTTTTTCGCTTGAAGTCTCCTGAGATTGAAGACTGATCCATCTATGCAGTACTTGATAACGATGTCTATCTCCGAGTCACTGAATGCGTCAGTCTACATAGCCGGGAAGATGAGGATGAATATAGGGTGGGAGCAAGAACACAACCCTGCTTCTCTCCGTTTGAGACTGGGAACGGTTCAGATGTCTCGCCGTTGTCTTGGACTCTGGCCAGCACGCCGTCGTGAAGTTGGCGTACGATGGCAATGAACTTTCTGAGGCATCCGTACTTCGCCATAATTCTCCAAAGCCCCTCTCTACTGACAGTGTCAAAGGTTTTGGTCAGATCAACATAGGTGAAGTACAGGTCGACATTCTATTCCTGACACTTTTCTTGAAGCTGTCTGGCAGCAAACACCATGTCGATGGTTTCGCGTTCTTTTCGGAGGCCACACTGACTAGCAGGTAGGAGGCCTTGCTCATGATGTTTGATGAGCTGGTTGAGTAGAACTCTAGCCAGGATACTGCCTGCGCTGGATAGCATGGAGATTCCACGATAGTTATCGCAGAGACTTGACGGTTTCCTTTGCGTTTTGTAGAGATGAAGGATGGAGGCATCTTTAAGGTCTTGAGGAACTGTCTCATGCAGCATTATGATCTGAAGGAGTTGATGAAGTTTCTTCTCCAGAGCCGCACCACCCTCTTTGTAGACTTCAGCTGGGATTGCGTCCGAGCCAGGCGCTTCGCCACTGGATAACAGACGAATTGCTTTCTGAGTCTTCTCCAAGTTGGTACGGCGTCCAGCGTCTCATCGATCGGACTTTGGGGTAGTCGATCAATGGCTTCATTGTTGATGCTGGATGGGCGGTTCAATGCGCTATCAAAGTGTCCAGTCCATCTTTCTAGTATCTTCTCTTTATCTGTGATCAGCGTTGTCCATCTGCACTGAGAAGTGGAGATGAGCCCGGGTGGCGGGAACGTAGACTTCTCACAAGCCATTACAGAAGTTTTTCATCTCATTCCTGTCTGCAAAGCCCTGAATCTCGTCAGCTTTGTTGCTCAGCCAGGAGTCTTGCATCTGGCGCAGCTTTTGTTGGATGTTTCTGTGGATGTTTCTCAGCGTGTTGTTTTTTGCTGTTGACTGTGGGTCGCCGATGTGCGCTTTGAAAGCACAATGTTTTTTCCTCTAGAAGCTGCTGGATTTCAGTGCAGATCTCATTGAACCAGTCCTTGTGCATCCTGGTGTGTGGAAACTCCATAGCTGTGCTGTGCACCGTCTCACGAAGTGCGGCCCATGCTGCTTCCACATCGTGGTCACTCAGTACAGTGGACTCCAAGCGGGTTTCCAGGGTGTCAACAAAGGACTGTTTGGTATCGACGACCTTGAGCTTGCTGACATTCAGACGTTTTGGTGGTTTTACGCCTTGAGGACGTCTCATGGGCTGGACATGAAGCCTGAGCTTTGAGACGATGAGACGGTGATCTGTCCAGCACTCCACGCCGCTCATAGCCTTCGCGACTCGCACGTCCCGCCTGTCCCTCTTCCTCACGATGACATAGTCAATAAGATGCCATGTTTGGATCGCGGGTGCATCCATGATGTCCTGTCGTGGGTAGGGAGGCGGAAGATGGTGTTCGTGATCAGGACGGTCATGCTCGACACATGTCTGAAGGAGAAGCAGACCGTTGCTATTGCAGCTGCCAACCCCATACTTTCCCAATCACGCCTTCCCAGGTGGTGCTGTCGCTGCCAGCTCTCGCATTAAAGTCACCAGAATGATAAGCTTATCAGCGCATGGAACAGTGGTGATGACGACATTCAAGTCTTCATAAACTTGTCCTTGACCTCATTTGGGTTGGTCATGGTGGGTGCATACGTGCGGACAATGGTGGCAAACTTTTGTCCTCGTGAGAGGGGGAGCCTCAACGTCATCAAGAGATCGTTCACTCCATTAGGTAGGCCAACCAGCTCGCCAACATATGTTGACTTCACCACAAAGCCAGCCCCAGCCTCACGTCTCTCATCAGGTCCACGCCCACTCTAACAGAAGGTATAGCCTGCGCCTCGTTCACAGAGTTCACCCTCCCCAGCCAACCTGGTTTCACTTACGGCAGCGATGTCAATCTTTTATCTGGCAAGTTCATTTGCAATGAGAGCTGTACGCCTCTGGGGTTTATCTGAGACGTCCCTGCCAAGGAGCGTGCGGATGTTCCATGTGGCTAGGTTCAGAGGAGTAATCCTCGTTTTTCTTTTTACTGTCTTGTTTCGACCGCAATTTTAGGGTCCCCACCAGCCGCAGTATGCTGGATAGGGCGATATGGAGCAGGCACTTTTTAGGGCACTTTTCTAGACCTTTGCTCATGCCATGGAGGTGAGCAGTGCTATAGGGCTGCTCAGTCGCTCAGAGGGCTGCCTACCGCCACTGCTGCTCTGATTTAGTGATGGCCGACCATATAGCCTGAGCCGCCTGTGTGAAGGTCTGCGGCTATGACTTCCAGTGTACCCACACCTGTCACTTCGTCGCTCGCCCATCGGCACAGGGCTTGGCGATAAGGGACAGGATGAAGGATGACTGATGACATGCGCGATGACTTTGATTAAAGTGAGGAAGATTTGCGCCTCGTCGACCTCACTCTCTCGTCCGAGCCCACCTGTATCCAATAGCAAGACGGTCGAGACGGTAGAGATGGAGATGGATGCAGTGGATGACCTATGCAGTGGATGACCTAGACGTTCTACGTGCGTCATCTAGCTCTGTGCACTCCACAGTGCATTGCTGTAACCGCATTTCTCTCCGTTGAAGCATAAAGGTTTCTTCCGCGCAGAGTCCACCGGCGTTCAGTCTTTGCATGCTTAGGTAGGCAAGCCCTAACTCATACTCGTACCCCCACTAGTGTGAACTGCAGCAGGGTGTCGCTCTCTTCCGTCTTCACAGTCGTTGGGAAATTGCATCTTCATCCGCCTGTTCTGCCGTTGGAGCTTGGTTTACCAGAGATTTTTTTATCGAGGTTGACTCCTCTAGATCCGTCGTGTTTAGCCTGGGGGCTCGCGCTGCCCAGTTACCGTGGGTCACCTCGGGGAGGATGTGGCCGGAAACCACGCACGATCGGTCTTGAAGTGAAAGAGGCTATGCCGAGCCAGGGGACTAACACCGCAAGGATGCCCCGCTGATGTCAGTACCTGTGCCAGGCAACAACTACACAAAGCACCACAAGCAAGCAGAGCAAAGCAGAGCAGAGCAAGCACGCGTGGACTACATGCAGCAGCCATCACCACAACACAAAGCAAAGACACAAGGCCCGGGGTGGCACAAGGGGAAGAATCCTATCGATATCTCCGCTGCCCGTACCACCATCGCTTTTCACTTCCTGGGATTTTTCATCCCTGCAACACCGCACATCTCATACAGGGAACATGGAATCAATGCCTCCCATCAGGCAACAAGTCAGTGCACACACTGGCAATACAGAGTTTTAGATTACACACCACTTATCCGGTGTGGGCTAGATGGGTAACGTATCCAACCCGTATTGCACAATCTCACGCGATTTCCTCACACCGTACTCGTTTGGGTAGGAACGTGCCTACGTACCAAACTCGAGTTATACGTGGCGTTACCCGTATGTGTTTCACAGCGGCACGACTCAGATTTCATGGAAAGAAACATTTTGGCTATCTTTTGAAAACATTTCCTTAGCCTGGCGTGTATGTTTTATTTCACAGAGTTGTAAGCAAGACACCACCTATCCACAGACGAAGGCCTGGCGACCGGGCAGCACGTGTCTCCGGTCAGCCTACTCGTCACTGAGAACGAAGATTTGCGATTGCAGCCCACTTCAGGCATATTCCAACTTAAAAAGCTACTTTCTGGCAATAAAGCAGTAAGTGCAAAAGCACAGATGCTTTTTAGAAGTGTCTTTGGTCAATTGATGCCTAAACATGTTTGAAAAGTACGCACTGCGTGTGTTTGAGGAACTGTGCCAAGCGTTGACACAGATTTCAAAGTAGACCAAAGCTGTTTCCACGCCGCGCTTCCGGGAGTGGAGGACGGAGTGTAAACAATCAACTCATGTGGAATCCCATGTTTTCTGGCACCGTATGCGGCACACAACTGAGAAAGGCGGTCGCGGTTTTACCTTTTTTCGGCAGGAAATGACCGTTTATTAAAAGGTGAAAACATTAATGGACACACAACGTGTAAAGTAATGCCGATTTAATGTAAACAAATGAATTTTCGACAATTGGATGCACAAAAGCAGTACTCCCTACATTTGCAGCATAATAACTACGATGTCTCAGAAAAGATTGTGTAAGCACAGGTGATAGCCAGGACAACCATCATTCCACCTGCCATAGAGATGTACAATTTTCGAAATCTGAAAAGAAAGGTTGAAAGTATGTAGTTGTAAGCTGTTATCTTCAAATACTGATGCGTGCGCGCACGTGTGTGTGCGTGTGTGTGTGTGTGTGTGTGTGTGTGTGTGTGTGTGTGTGTGTGTGTGTGTGTGTGTGTGTGTGCAAAAATAAATACTTATTCGTTTTGTTTATTTATTTGATAGTAATTAATTTATGTTTGTCGTCTTACATTCAACGTGTTGCCTCCTTTCATTGTGTTAACTAGTCAGTTTGGCATTACTCTGATCACATATGCATTTTTTACATATTTCACTATAGACTGTATCAGATGGCACCCCTAAAAGGCAAAAATAAAACACTTTATTTGAAAGAAATGATCATTGGTTTTATCACTAAAGTGTAATAACATACCTCTTTCAGACACAGCAATTCTGTTGATGGAGCAATAAGCGATCAGCTTACACGATAACATGAGTGTCTATAACTTCCTTTGTATTCAACCAGAAATAATTTGAGAACTAAGAACTGATTTCATCATAATGAAGGGATAATGTAAAATTATGACATCAAAAATTTTAAATACATCGCGTGTGTGTGTGTGTGTGTGTGTGTGTGTGTGTGTGTGTGTGTGTGTGTGTGTGTGTGTTTAATATTTGTTTATTCATTTATTTATCTACTGATTCAAAGATCTGATTTCATTTGTTTACTTATTTATTCAACATATTAGTTATTCATCTATCTATCTTAACAATTGACTTTAGCTTAGGCAGACTTATTAAGTAAGAGCTTTCAGCAGACAGGATGAAGTGTTTATTGTCTGCAGATGTTTCTTTTTCGGTGGTTAAAGTAAACCTCAAGCAGGTGATAAACGTTCAGAGCTACACCCTTTCTGCAGGTACAATAGGCAACGGCACGAAATGGTTTTGAGCATTCCTGATTCCATTTCCGTTAAATCATGGGCCTGTGGCATGCAAAGGCATTCCTTTCCATTCTCTTCGCATCTTTTCCTGTCCAGCCCGCAAGATCAGCTGGTTTCCTGCCGCGGCACTCTGGAGGAAAACCTCTTTGTGTGTGTGTGTGTGTGTGTGTGTGTGTGGTGTCATTCTCCGTGTATATAGACTGTTCTGGTCGCTAATATGGAGTGTCACTATTTGTCACAGTATTCATGAACTACATATCTTGAAAGTAAACAAATTTCGTCGTCTTATCGGTATTGCATAGGTGTCGAAAATCCACAAATATAGGTCGACACACGTGTTAAATACAGCCAGGTGCTTTCTATGTTACCTCCCTTGGTTCAGGGGGGGACTTGGGGGACGTGAGTCGGCAGCACGTGTAATCTAAAACAAAACTTCACCCCACGCACGTTACCCGTATGTATCTCGATACGGGTACGTATTGGGCGTTAGGTAACGTCTATTCTTAAAGTCCCCAGTGTCTTTCCTCGCAACGATCCGGCGCTCTGAGGTTGTTTTGATACGTGCGTAGATATCACGATCCTCAGCCCCCCCCCCCCCCCCCCCTCCCCCCCCCCCCCCCCCCCCCCCCCCCCCCCCATCCACCCTGTTCAAAACCTTTTTACAGATACATTGTAGGGCCAGGTCGTACAGCATGTTTTGCACTATCATGTTTCACCTAAATCCTCTGTTCTCTTGAGTAACTTTTAGTGTACGCTCTCTAGAACTCCAGTGTAAAGTTTCTTCCAATCACTGACGCACGGTTCAACTAAATTTGTGGTGGGTGATACAGCGCTACATAATTAGCAAAGATATCCTTTCTGACGCTCAGGGACATCATTTTGTTTGTTTTGAAAAGAAAGTGCTTTACAAAACGAAACGAAACTGAAATTTGAGACCAGGTTGTTCCAAATGTCTCTTGGTTGTTGGCCCGTCTGTTATGTACAGCAATGTATATGTTGGGTTGTGTAATTTATTGAAGCTGGTAAACTCCGTGCAAATGGTGCTTATCAAGATTTCAAGATGTGTTCACCCGTTGTCAGGCCGTCCTGTCTGGCTTATCACTCGGGTGGGCAGTGTGTGTGTGTGTGTGTGTGTGTGAACAGCACGCGACACTTTGTGTGGCGACGCAAACGATTCAGACTTTTAATTTCAAAGTTTTCCCGCATCTTTCCCTCAACATGACCATCCCTGTACATCCTACGAGTTTTGTATGTTCCGTATTTTCAGTTCGGTTAATAGATCATGAAGGTTTGGGTTACACTAAAATCTCTGTTCGAGTTTGTCGGATTGCATAAACAAAATTAAAAGGAAATAAAAACTATTTTCCCGTAATTCACCAGCCTGTTAAGTTGGAGAGGATGAGTTGGAGATTCCGCACATCGTTTTGAGTCTTCGAACAGTTCGCCACTGTATTGTGGTTTTACCTTCTGATCTTCAAGAAAGGGTCCTGCTTCGAACTCAGCCGGGGGATTTGTCCCCACACCAGAGAATATGAAAGGAACTTTCTCCTACATTCTCTCTCTGCACAAAAGGAAATTAACAGAATTGTTGCATAGCCTACGGGAGTCCTCACTCATTCTACATTGATTTTCAAAGCTGTTTTGGGGATTCCAATTTCCGTCTCACTCGTGAGATTAAAGTCTTGCTGAGTCTTGCGATGCGGTGCGCGACGTGAGCTAAATGACTCCCATAACCAGACACGCCCTTCAGTAAGGAAGCAGTAACACCACTGGGCGTCCCTCCTGGAATGTGTCCAAGACAGAGAGATCGCACCAGCTGAGATCTTTCTCGTTCCCCTCCCCCACGTGTGTCTCGCTGACCTTGTTCCATACCTACACATAAATAAGACGCAACTCTGACGATAACATTAAAGGGAATTTTGACGTAATTCTAATGCGGATCGTTACAGGTCAACACTACCCCCCTTTCCTTTCCCCACTAAGACTTGTATCACAGATAATTTCTCCGCAACGCTCTCTTCCATAATTTCTCCGCAATGCTGTCTTCCCCTTGTTAATGACGCGATGTTCGTGAATGGTTCGAGTATTTCCTTTACCATCCTGGCCACAACTACGGGTGCAGGCATTCGTGACACTCCCTGACGCATTTCTTGAGCTCACATGTGTTATGCATGCAACAAATGGCATAACTTCGCGCATGAATACCAAAGGTTGAAGACATCCAGAAGCGAGAGTATCATGTTTCAACCAAACTGTATAGTGTCATATGCATGTGCTGAGAAGTCTCCGTCTCCAAACCAGACAACTCAAGCCCTCTGCCATGATAACTTTCATTGGAAGTCATGTTCCGCTGACAACCTGTCAATCAAACAGACATCAGCAACATAATGGTTAGCTTAACTCTGTAACAGAAAGAAAATCAGCCCCCGCCCCCCCCGCCCCCTCCTCCCGCTCCCCCCCCCCCCTCTCTCTCTCTCTCTCTCTCTCTCTCTCTCTCTCTCTCTCTCTCTCTCTTCAAAGACCCGGGGCATAAGAATGAAAGCGGTCCTTTCCATTGTGCGCGTCAACGCCGGTGTTTGACAGAGGGGGAATGAGATATTGTATTGTGTCACGTTTCACTGACTGATCCCGAACAAAAACCCCGAGACCCTACTGTCGACTACGCTTGGACCAGCACAGGAATAAGAATTCTCACAACCACGTGGCCAAGCGAACAGCCAACCAACTAATCACCAGCCTCACCCCACTGGTGACGTCACCCAACAGGCAGTCTGTGCGCCTCTCTTGGAGGCAACTCAAGCTAAGTCGTCGAGCACCTGCTGATCTTCAACTCAGATCAAGGAGACTGTTCAACCTCTCTTTGTGATGAAAGATCGTGTGAAGAGGCCTGCCCAAGCAGGGCCAGACTTGACTTTTGTTGAATTATAACCGTCTTTTGTACTTTAATCTTGTGTACGAAAGTGAAGTTTGTGTACACGCTGCACTTAATTTGTATCAGTCTGTCTATATATATTGTTCATACATCATTTTATGTTTGAACCTGTTTCTAACTCTGTCTGTTACTCGAAGCACAAACATTCTTAAAGTGCACCTTAACAGACCAAAGAAAACAACATCAAAAGTGTGCCTACTAGTACCGGAAAGTTGCTCCTTCCACTACTAGTAAGAGAGAGGGTGGAGGTGAATTTTGATATAAAACTACCCCATCATTGTAATAAGGAACAGACTGAATCCATCTCCTAAAGGACCACAACTGCCGCCCCTACTCGTCACAAAGTCAACAGCAAATATTCAGATGGTAATTTTATTATGGAGGTCGGATGTATTGTTCTTTTCGGCACAAAGAGTAATGTTTTAACACTTATTTGAGACAGGCCAGTTAAGATCTTTTTTCCGGAGTAAGCATTTTTGCAGACTCCCCCAACCACCTTCAAGCCTTCGGATTTCAGTATAATCATGTGTATGACTGAATACATTTCGAACAATAGCATCAACATCTTGCGTGGCTGTTAAATCCCATACCCACTCCTCGTAAAAGAGCAGACCACTGTGTGCTGATGGATTGGACGGCAACTGCAATAAACTCCACATGCACGCTGCTGTCGTGTTTAGACATCTTCTACGATGATGAGATGTGATCTATATAGATTAAAAAAAAACAAACAAGCAAACAAACAAACAAAAAACAGTCATATACGGCGAATATCTCATCCATGGTAGGTGATCATCAGAGTACTTGTTGAGGAAGGAACATCCAAGATTTTATCCGTGAATGAATTTTAAATACGCACAGTACTGACACCACGAAAATCAAACAAAACAAAACAAGCAAACAAGACAGAGGGCCAAGATTCAGATTTCACAAACATGCACAGAAGCGCAGAGTGAGGAAAAAAAAAGTAGGATGGGGCTGGTGGGGGTGGGAAATGGGAATAACGGGTGGAGGCAGAGAAAACGAAAGATGGTGGATGGTAGAGGGGGTGAGGTTGGAGGTCTACAAACCTACGCATTTGCTCATCAACTCATTAATGAAGTTTGAAGTTTTGAACTGACTCAATAGAATGAACACAACTCCTTCCCCCCCCCCCCCCCCCCCCCCTCCCCGCAACCTCGCCAGGGAAGAAGTTAGGCCCCGTTTACATTTATGAACCGTTTCTTATGGACTAGTAATTATTCCGAAATCGACTGTGAAACGGTATCAGTATCCTTAGGACAGACGGGAGCAGACGAAATGTATGACGTGTCTTTCTTTGGTGTCGACAACGACCATTTTGTCGCCACAAATGGTGAAAAGACCAAATACCCTTTGCGGTCGACTGGGCTATAAGAAAACGTGGACTGAACTGATTCTAACAAAAACTTTATCTTCGCACTTTCCACTAATATAATGAACAGACAATTTCAGTGTCGAACGTGTTATCTAAGAACTGTTGGTTGACGGTGTAAAAAGCCTTCGGAGGTGATTTTTATACTGATACTCTTCAGTATGTTTGAAAGTTGAACGAGTCTGCTGTTGAGACAGTTTCAGTCTATCAGAGTCATGGTTTGGTGGAGGTATGAATATTCTGGTATCTGATCCTCAAGTGAAATCTGTTTTGAAAAAAAAAAGTAAATATTCTGAAGTACCAGTAACCGGCGGACGCTTCATGAAAACGTGAAGGCAAAATTTATGTTGCGCATCAATCAAACTCTCTCTCTCTCTCTCTCTCTCTCTCTCTCTCTCTCTCTCATGACAATAGATGTGTCTCTCTCTCTCTCCCTCTCTATCTCTCTCTCTCTCCCCTTCCCCCCAATGCCAGCAGGTATCTGTCTCTCTCTCTCTCTCTCTCTCTCTCTCTCTCTCTCTCTCTCTCTCTCTCTCTCTCTCTCTCTCTCTCTCCTCTCTCCTCTCTCCTCCCTCCGAATGACAACAGGTCTCTCTCTCTCTCTCTCTCTCTCTCTCTCTCTCTCTCTCTCTCTCTCTCTCTACACACACACACACACACACACACACACACACACATCACCCAAATGACAACAGGTATGTGTGTCTCTTTCAAACACAACTCCAGGGTGACAGACGATTGACTGAGCATGGTTCAGGACAGGGAGGGTACAAGGTGTAAGAGGAGGAGGGCGATGAGGGGGTAGGGTGAGAGGACCGGGTGGTGGTGGTTGGGTGGTGGTGGTAGGTGTCGAGTGTCCAACACAATCTCTGTGAAGGCTTTCGTAATGCAAGACACGCTAACAATCCTCGATGTTTTAATCTATCGAGAGTTTTACTTTGGTTGTTGACTGTACACGTATGCGTTGGCACGCGTGTGTGCGTGCGTGCGTGCGCGCGCGCGCGCGCGCGCGCGCGTGTGTGTGTGTGTGTGTGTGTGTGTAAGTGCGCGGGCGTGTGTGCGTACGTGTGTGTATGCGTGCGCGCGCGCGCGCGCGCGCGCGTGTGTGTGTGTGTGTGTGTGTGTGTGTGTGTGTACGACAGGAAGGTATTAAAGCTGGTGTATAAAAAGCATTAAGCATTAAGTATTTATACTGATTAGCACTGACGACTAGCACAGCTAAACACTAACGCCTACTTTTTTGCCACTCATCAATGCAACAGTGGGATGATGTGCAGAGTTAAACACGTGTTACACAGTCTCTGTCAAATGTAATAACCGTGATTGATAAAATGGTGAAAAGTGAAAACACCTTGGTAGATTGCTTGGGTGACAAACAATTGAACATTGAAATCGAACACGCAGATGCACGAACAAACACGTATGTACGCATGTTTACATTCACACCCGCGCGCGCGCGCACCACACACACACACACACACACACACACACACACACACACACACACGCACGCACACAGAGGGAGACACAGAGAGAGAGACAGAGAGAGAGAGAGAGAGAGACTTAGAGAGAGAGACAGAAAGACAGAGAGAGAGACAGAGAGAGAAAGCGTCCACAATGAATTCAAACAAACATCAGCCATGAATGTTGATTTACCGAATCCGTTCAGCGTCTATACAATTGTTCAACAAAACGTCCTCCCTGTTTTCAAACATGTCGGACACACGTGTGTTTGCCCTGCACTCTATAACGTCTGCCATTCCGGTCTGACACTCTCCAAAGCATTCACGAGGGTGCGTTGAGGATCCAGTGCATGATAAAAACTGCCAGCATTGAGTGTAGAACTCCTACAGCTCGGTTTGTGTGTGGTGCCAGTATGATTCCAAATGCCATGACTTTAGGATGCTCGGGAGGGTCCCATCATAAGCACGCTTAGTTGGCACTGTTTGAATAATGGAATCAGAGCTGTGTACGGAGTCAGTTTTGCATGAAGACATACAGGTGAAAAGCCCGAAGGTGGGTATGCGAAAGAACAGACGGGAAGGTAGTCTTCACACACACACACACACACACACACACACACACACACACACACACACATACACACACACTCACACACACACATACACACACACACACGCACGCACGCACGAACACGCGCACGCGCACACACACACATACACACATATGCACACAGACACTTGCGCGCGCGCTCGCGTGCGCGCGCGCGCGCATACACACACACACACACACACACACACACACACACGAAAAACAAATCTACATATTCACTGAGAATGATATTCATAAATAAACACCAAAATGAGCGATCACGCTTTAACCTGAAAACAGCGTAAAAATACCTCTCGAAATATTCTGTATTTAATGTGTACGATTTCAAATCTCTGAAACATCAACAAAAGTACGTTGTTTACTTGAACATTTCAATAAAACATGCAATGATAATCTCACATTCACTTCCTATTATCAGTGAGCACTGTTGATGCAAAAACAAACGATTCATATCTATGATATATAAGAAACAAACATATTACATTTTATATAAAGTCAGTATACAAAATAAGCAGCATTTCAAACACGTATTTCTACCTTTTATTAAAAATATATACATACTTAGGTTCAATTACGATTATCTGATCACGGGCATAAGCAGATGGGAAACATGCCACAGCCCAATATACACCTCGCTGGCATAAATAAGAGGTATCTTTGATGAAAGGCAGTTTCACACATTCAACGATAAGTCATACATCATCGGTTTATGATTTCATAGTATTACTGCATAATACCACGTATGCAGCCGCTGCGATCAAACCAGAACAGAAAATCAACACATTCGCTGTTTTACTATGTGGCTGGATTTGTGTCATGTTTTCAATAGGACCTTCCTCAGGCGGCTCGTAGACTATGTATAATTAAAACTGAAAACCACAAGCCGCGGCGTTGCGGTAGATACGGCTACAGAATTTGGGCTAGGAGGTCATGCGTTCCCATTAAATCCCATTAAAAGGCATTGTATGAAAGTTTTTTTTCCACCCCCGCCATCTCTCTCTCTCTCTCTCTCTCTCTCTCTCTCTCTCTCTCTCTCTCTCTCTCTCTCTCTCTCTCTCTCTTTTTCTTCTCCGAGTTGTTGAGCGTGCCATGGACCAAATGGAATGATTGAATCACACAGCGGCATCTCATCCACTCAGTGGACGGTTACTTTGGAGCATTGCTTAAGTTTTTTTTTTTATCAACACTGCAGGTGTCTGTATCTCTCGAGCCTGATTGACGTCTTAAAATACTGTGAAAGAATTGTGGAGTACACATCCGCCGTGTAATTGCAGACAAACATGGAAATCCATCATCCTGAATGGGTTTTAAATGAGTCGTGAAAAGCTCTCATTAGTGTATCAGAGATGCGCCACATGTAACAAGGAGCAATACAGTTAAAACTTTTTTGTGCTTCCCTTAGATCACGATGTAAACTTAAGACTGATAAATGTGTTGTTGTTTGTTTTATGGCCATTTGGTTTAATCTTTTTTCAGTGAACGTCAGTCTACCATTTTCTTTTCTTTATCCCCCAGTGGTCGGGGTGACGGCGTGAATTGAAAAGCGTCCGGAAAGCTAATAGTTTGTGCTGAAGATAGTGGCCGGACTCTAGGGGTGTGTGTGTGTGTGTGTGTGTGTGTGTGTGTGTGTGTGTGTGTGTGTAAATGTGTGTGTGTGTGCGTGTTGCGTGTGTGCGTGTGTGGGTGTGCGTACGTGCGTGCGTGCGTGTGTGTGTACGTGTGTGAACGTGTGCGTGTGTGCGTGCGTGCGTGCGTGCGTGCGTGCGTGTGTGTGTGTGTGTGTGTGTGTGTGTGTGTGTGTGTGTGTGTGTTCTTTACACAATGAGTTTTGTTAAAAGACATGATCATGAACCTCACACACACACACACACACACACACACACACACACACACACACACACTAGTTGTCTGTCTTCCTCTACTTCCACTGTGTACTGTATGATTCGATTGATGGGCAGTCCGATCGGTGGAGACTTCGAGTTCTGTTTCCATGTCGCGTCCTTCGAACCTCACTCAGTACCATTTCACCTGATCAAGGTATCAGCACAGGATCCAAAAGTTAGGGAAGCCAGCCCGGCCACATTCTGAAGGGTAACATGTTTTCTCCACCTTCATTCCATGGCAGAATCAGAAGTTGGTCTTCATTAATAATGATATTAATAATGATAACAATAATAATGATAATAATGGTGATGATGATAAATATAATAATAATAATAATAATATAATACCAGTACTAATGATAATAATGATGATGATGATGACAATAATAATAATAATAATGATAATGATAAAAATAATGGATGATGATGATGATGATGATAGAAATTAAGAAAGGAAAGAAAGACAAAAAAATGCACAAAAAAAGGAAAAAAAACAACTCCCAGAAACTAAAACAGGGTCAAGGAAGCCGTTCAAAGTCAGGTAACTGTTAGCAACCAAAGCAAACAAAGCAACAACTGTAAAAAAAACAAACAAACAAACAAAGATGGCGCCTTCGTGCGATGGCTTCCAAAAATGTGATGGGTAAGACTGACATTAAATCGCCTCATCCACACGCTAAAGCTAATTTCCAACCGAAAGACAATAAAAACGAAAGTGAAAGAATAGAATTCTTACATGTTTGTTGTTGTTGTTGTTGTTGTTGTCATTTTCCTCGCTTAGACCAGACTGACTCTGGCAAGGAATGTCTACGGGGTTTTTCTTCAAATCGCTTGTCGAGTGTGAATGTTGCTCAAGCCAACCATTGGTCTCCCATGCTCTGACCAAAACGAACAGAGCCCTCGGACAGTCGCACCCAAGTGTCGAAAGTTTGATCACACGATGCTCCGATCGTTAATTTCTTCTTTCTTTCTTTCTTTTTTTTTTCTTTTCTGGTCCTTTTAGACTACTTATGTTACAAGAATTTCTAAAATTCAAAAAACGCCCAAGCCGGAGAGAGAGAGAGAGAGAGAGAGAGAGAGAGAGAGAGAGTGAGTCTAAATGAAGAGATAAACCAGAAAGTAGCTCTCTTCGTGTTGTGTGAGGTATTACGTCTTTACCAAAAAATCCTGTTCATTTTCATGAAAAATTTATAAAACAAACAAACAAAATCGAAAACTCTTACCAAAACCATCGGACGCATTCACGTAAAATCGAGGAAAGGGTTAGCAAAAAGAAAAAGAACAAAACAAACAAAAGGAAACCACCCAACACCACAATGCCTAGAAAAGATGCATCAACTAAAATTACGCCTGGGATGCCATGACAGTGACTTCTTCAACAAGCTGATGTTTGGCTTTCTACACCACTTGCAACGTTGCCGAACACTGAACTGACCTACACTGGAAAAGTTTGGAGCTGTAACTTTATACAAGAACAGTGACGCTCAGAGGGCCACGAAAATGAGTTGTCAAGCTCTACAGTGAATCGTCGTGTTCACGTTCAAGAACGGATTGGAAATAACCGAGACAGACACTAATAAAGTCATACATTTGCGATCATATTCATCTCTTATGTAGTTTAGACTGGTTTTAGAACCAA
>JADBJO010001683.1:92500-97500 GCA_016801955.1 Conus betulinus
CACTATCCTATGCCGTCTTTCCCAGCAAAGTGCGACTCAACGAGCGCCGATACAGAGTACAACGGTAGCCAACTCTAGCGCGTCATGAATTGTGAATCATCTTTCCTTTTGTGTACTTTCTCTGTTATACCTGTAAATAGACAAACAAGTTCGCGTTATGTTGTAACACTCTCAATGCTTCTCGTGCACAGGCTGTTTGGGCATTCTTGCGAACTATCTCACCTCCAAGACGTAAAGGGGCACTCTGAATAATTCGTGAGCTTCTTTCGGTCGGTAGATTATTCTCCTCTTAGAGGTGCTAGCTCACGAGAAAGCCAGGTATCGATCTACATAAGGCCCCGGGGATAATGGGTGCTGTGCCTTCTTTTGTTTTGATATTAATGCATCTTTTATGCGCGAGGCGACAAAGAAAACTTACCGCCTGCCCCTGTCGCTCTGACTGGCAAAGGCGCATGCGACGTTAAGAAAGGAAAGCCTTTAAAACCTATTTCCGATCGAAAGAGTAAGGATACTTCTAAAAAAAAAAAAAAACGTATTAAAAAATGAAAGAAAAAGAAAAAGAGGACAGGGATGGATGCGGGGAATGCATTACAGAGTAAAAGAAGAAATGGAAAAAAGCGAAAAACTAAAATAACTAGTGTAGTTGGTAGGTGGGGTGTTGTTGACAAGTACAAGAGGTGGTAAGCAGAAGGGGTCACTGAACTGACAGAAAAGATTTCTTTCAGCTGAGTGGAGGGGGACTGGGTGTAAGTTCAGCCAGTGCATGTGCATGTTTATAGCTGCAGCAGAAGACCAGAATGTGATCGGTATTACTGTCAATCTCACTCTCTCTCTCTCTCTCTCTCTCTCTCTCTCTCTCTCTCTCTCTCTCTCTCTCTCTCTGTGTGTGTGTGTGTGTGTGTGTGTGTGTGTGTGTGTGTGTGTGTGTGTGTTGCGTTAAAGTTGAGATTAACGTCATCTTAGCTGCAGACTTCTGAACATGGGATTCCGTGTCGCAGTTCGTAGTGGAGTCTTGGTGGAGGGGATGAGGCAGGCGCAGTTGTTCTGCTTTGGTGCAGGGTGTGGACAGAGTTTTGTTCCCTCCGTAGCCAAATGGGTTCGAGACCCGTAGGCCATTGATATACCCTCGTCCAGCTTCCTAAAAGTCACACAGGCCCGCTCAGGGCTAGATGAAAGGGCCTCATGATCCAATGAAGGCAGTCAGGGCGGAGCCGGGGATCTCACAAACCAATCCTCTGGATGACGTTGTGGCCTGCATCACAAGGCGGGAGTGGCTCTTTTGGACCTGGCCCTATGGGTCCTCCTGTAGACCCCAGCCGGTCGCTGACCTTTTGTCCTCATTCCTCTCGCTCAATACTTTCCCTGGTTTCTACAGCCAAGGAACGCACTCCTTGGTCTGTGTATTAGCCAGCAACGCACTCTGAGAGCACTCTTTGGTCTGTCTATTAGCAAGCAGCGCAATCTAAGAGCACTCTTGGTCTGTCTGTTAGCCAGCAGCGCACTCAAAGAGCACTCTTTGGTCTGTCTGTTAGCCAGCGGCGCACTCTAAGAGCACTCTTTGGTCTGTCTATTAGCCAGCAGCGCACTCTAAGAGCACTCTTTGGTCTGTCTATTAGCCAGCAGCGCACTCTAAGAGCACTCTTTGGTCTGTCTATTAGCCAGCAGCGCACTCTAAGAGCACTCTTTGGTCTGTATTAGCCAGCAGCGCACTCTAAGAGCACTCTTTGGTCTGTCTATTAGCCAGCAGCGCACTCTAAGAGCACTCTTTTGTCTGTCTATTAGCCAGCAGCACACTCTAAGAGCACTCTTTGGTCTGTCTATTAGCCAGCAGCGCACTCTAAGAGCACTCTTTGGTCTGTATTAGCCAGCAACGCACTCTAAGAGCACTCCTTGGTCTGTCTATTAGCCAGCAGCGCACTCTAAGAGCACTCTTTGGTCTGTCTATTAGCCAGCAGCGCACTCTAAGAGCACTCTTTTGTCTGTCTATTAGCCAGCAACGCACTCTAAGAGCACTCCTTGGTCTGTCTATTAGCCAGCAGCGCACTCTAAGAGCACTCTTTGGTCTGTCTATTAGCCAGCAGCGCACTCTAAGAGCACTCTTTGGTCTGTATTAGCCAGCAACGCACTCTAAGAGCACTCCTTGGTCTGTCTATTAGCCAGCAGCGCACTCTAAGAGCACTCCTTGGTCTGTCTATTAGCCAGCAGCGCACTCTAAGAGCACTCTTTTGTCTGTCTATTAGCCAGCAACGCACTCTAAGAGCACTCCTTGGTCTGTCTATTAGCCAGCAGCGCACTCTAAGAGCACTCCTTGGTCTGTCTATTAGCCAGCAGCGCACTCTAAGAGCACTCTTTGGTCTGTATTAGCCAGCAACGCACTCTAAGAGCACTCTTTGGTCTGTGTATTAGCCAGCAACGCACTCTAAGAGCACTCCTTGGTCTGTCTATTAGCCAGCAGCGCACTCTAAGAGCACTCTTTGGTCTGTCTATTAGCCAGCAGCGCACTCTAAGAGCACTCTTTGGTCTGTATTAGCCAGCAACGCACTCTAAGAGCACTCCTTGGTCTGTCTATTAGCCAGCAGCGCACTCTAAGAGCACTCCTTGGTCTGTCTATTAGCCAGCAGCGCACTCTAAGAGCACTCTTTTGTCTGTCTATTAGCCAGCAACGCACTCTAAGAGCACTCCTTGGTCTGTCTATTAGCCAGCAGCGCACTCTAAGAGCACTCCTTGGTCTGTCTATTAGCCAGCAGCGCACTCTAAGAGCACTCTTTGGTCTGTATTAGCCAGCAACGCACTCTAATAGCACTCTTTGGTCTGTATTAGCCAGCAACGCACTCTAAGAGCACTCCTTGGTCTGTCTATTAGCCAGCAGCGCACTCTAAGAGCACTCTTTGGTCTGTCTATTAGCCAGCAGCGCACTCTAAGAGCACTCTTTGTCTGTATTAGCCAGCAACGCACTCTAAGAGCACTCCTTGGTCTGTCTATTAGCCAGCAGCGCACTCTAAGAGCACTCCTTGGTCTGTCTATTAGCCAGCAGCGCACTCTAAGAGCACTCTTTTGTCTGTCTATTAGCCAGCAACGCACTCTAAGAGCACTCCTTGGTCTGTCTATTAGCCAGCAGCGCACTCTAAGAGCACTCCTTGGTCTGTCTATTTAGCCAGCAGCGCACTCTAAGAGCACTCTTTGGTCTGTATTAGCCAGCAACGCACTCTAAGAGCACTCTTTGGTCTGTATTAGCCAGCAACGCACTCTAAGAGCACTCTTTGGTCTGTCTATTAGCCAGCAGCGCACTCTAAGAGCACTCTTTTGTCTGTCTATTAGCCAGCAACGCACTCTAAGAGCACTCCTTGGTCTGTCTATTAGCCAGCAGCGCACTCTAAGAGCACTCTTTTGTCTGTCTATTAGCCAGCAACGCACTCTAAGAGCACTCCTTGGTCTGTCTATTAGCCAGCAGCGCACTCTAAGAGCACTCCTTGGTCTGTCTATTAGCCAGCAGCGCACTCTAAGAGCACTCTTTGGTCTGTATTAGCCAGCAACGCACTCTAAGAGCACTCTTTGGTCTGTCTATTAGCCAGCAACGCACTCTAAGAGCACTCCTTGGTCTGTCTATTAGCCAGCAGCGCACTCTAAGAGCACTCTTTGGTCTGTATTAGCCAGCAACGCACTCTAAGAGCACTCTTTGGTCTGTATTAGCCAGCAACGCACTCTAAGAGCACTCCTTGGTCTGTCTATTAGCCAGCAGCGCACTCTAAGAGCACTCCTTGGTCTGTCTATTAGCCAGCAGCGCACTCTAAGAGCACTCTTTGGTCTGTATTAGCCAGCAACGCACTCTAAGAGCACTCTTTGGTCTGTATTAGCCAGCAACGCACTCTAAGAGCACTCCTTGGTCTGTCTATTAGCCAGCAGCGCACTCTAAGAGCACTCTTTGGTCTGTATTAGCCAGCAACGCACTCTAAGAGCACTCTTTGGTCTGTATTAGCCAGCAACGCACTCTAAGAGCACTCTTTGGTCTGTATTAGCCAGCAACGCACTCTAAGAGCACTCTTTGGTCTGTATTAGCCAGCAACGCACTCTAAGAGCACTCCTTGGTCTGTCTATATAGCCAGCAGCGCGCTCTAAGAGCACTCTTTGGTCTGTCTATTAGCCAGCAGCGCACTCTAAGAGCACTCTTTGGTCTGTATTAGCCAGCAGCGCGCTCTAAGAGCACTCTTTGGTCTGTCTATTAGCCAGCAGCGCACTCTAAGAGCACTCTTTGGTCTGTCTATTAGCCAGCAGCGCGCTCTAAGAGCACTCTTTGGTCTGTCTATTAGCCAGCAGCGCACTCTAAGAGCACTCTTTGGTCTGTATTAGCCAGCAACGCACTCTAAGAGCACTCTTTGGTCTGTATTAGCCAGCAACGCACTCTAAGAGCACTCTTTGGTCTGTATTAGCCAGCAACGCACTCTAAGAGCACTCTTGGTCTGTATTAGCCAGCAACGCACTCTAAGAGCACTCCTTGGTCTGTCTATTAGCCAGCAGCGCGCTCTAAGAGCACTCTTTGGTCTGTCTATTAGCCAGCAGCGCACTCTAAGAGCACTCTTTGGTCTGTATTAGCCAGCAGCGCGCTCTAAGAGCACTCTTTGGTCTGTCTATTTAGCCAGCAGCGCACTCTAAGAGCACTCTTTGGTCTGTCTATTAGCCAGCAGCGCGCTCTAAGAGCACTCTTTGGTCTGTCTATTAGCCAGCAGCGCACTCTAAGAGCTCCTTTTTCGTCTCTACCACAGATGTCATAATACGTTCCGCTTTCCCTTGACCTGTCCAAAGATAGTACGCCCTACGTAGGGCGTACTGTCTGTGGTCTGTCTGTTAGCCAGCAGCGCACTCTAAGAGCTCATATAAGTCTCTACCACGGATGTCATAGTACGTTCCGCTTTGCATTGCCCCATTTACCTTTTTCTCCCAATTCGCGCACGAGTGTCCCTGCATCAGGTATGGTTTTGCCGCTGTAGTGTACTATAGGGAAT
>JADBJO010001683.1:102500-115000 GCA_016801955.1 Conus betulinus
ATCTCGAGATGGTTTGTCCCACTCTAGAAGGTCTGCTGTGCACTCCCAGTCATCCGCTCTGTCTGGTAGACCGCGATCCCATGCTCTTGGTGTCACAGCTGTTCCAGACCATGATCTGGGACCTTTTGCTGGAGCTTCTGGTGGCATAGTGTTTCCTCTAGCTAATCGAATATGTGATCTTAGGCACGTGATCGTGTCTCCATTATCATGTATCTTCCTTGAGTAGGAGCTGCTACGTACATGATAGATATGCCAAGTAATTCTATGTTGTCTGCATTTCATGAGACGATTTCTAATTTCACCTAGACTACATGTAAGAGAAGAGAGAGAGAGAGAGAGAGAGAGAGAGAGAGAGAGAGAGAGAGAGAGAGAGACCCACCCTCATGATTGGCGGAAGCGCTGGGTTTTGTGGTGGTCACCGAGTGACGCCTCTCCCTAATACCAGGCAGCCGTGACCTGTTGCCAGTCCTCTGCGTCGTGTTGTTGTTGATGTTGCTGTCGCGGGTGGGCACGTTTTTTTGTGGTTGTTGTTGTTGCAGCTGTAGCTGGTGGATTTGTTGTTGTTGTTGTTGTTTTTGTCATCTGATTCTTCAAGCGCTTCTGGAACGCCGCCCAGGCGTCGGTGAGTTGTCGCTGTTGTTCTACTGGTGAAGATTCGGGCTTCATGGTGCTGATAGATTTCGTGGACACACGCGCGTCTGCACACAACACACACACACACACACACACACACACACACACACACACACACACACACACACACACACACACACACACATACGTGTGCAAGAAAAGAAAGGCAATGAGCAAGAAAAGTATGCAAGAAACGAAAGAAGAAAACGGGTTAAGAAAAAAAATTAAAAGAAAGGGGAGGGGGGGGGGTGTAAGGGGTGATGGGGGTGGGGGGGTATATGTAACAGAGACAGAAGAAAATTGGTCAAAAAAGGACACGCGCAAGAAGAAAAAGAAGACAATAGATGTGTAAAAAGATGTATGTCAGAAAGCAAAACAAAACAGAAAGGTTTAAAAAAAAAAGGACGCATCCAAAAAGTGAAAGAAGAAAATGGATAAGAAAATGTTCTTATGAAGAAAAAGAAAAGAAAAGGAAAAGCAGAAAATGGAAGCGAAACAAAATTAGGTAAGGCAGAAGAGAACGTTGGCAATGGGTAAAAATGAAGAATGCTTGTGGCAGGATAAAAAAAAAGAGAAAGTTTTCAGAAAATGGATATATTGTACAAAAGGAAATACGGAAAGATAGGTGCAGAAAGAGACCTTCATGAAAATACACAGAAGAAAATGGGTAATAAGAAAAACACATACACGGGAAGAAAAAAATGGGGAGGAAAAAAAGGATGAACTGCAAGAACAAGATAATGGGCGAGCTAGAAGAAAGGACGTATGCAAGAAGAGAACGAACAAAAAGATTAAAGAAAAAGGAAGTAGGGGAAAAAAAAAAAAACAGACATTACAAACTGTGAAGTAAAAAGGGACGTATGGAAGAAGAAAAACAAGTGAAAAAAAAAAAATGACAAAAACAGTGCATGCAAAAGACAAACAAACAAACAAATTGGGTCAGAAAACAAACAGGACTTATGCAAACAGAGAAAGAAGATTTACAAGTAAACAGAGGCAAGAAAAGAAAGAAGAAGAAAATGGCAAGAAGAAAAGGACGCGGACGTATACGTGAAGAAAAAGAAGACATGGCTATGGGAAAAGGACATATGCAACAATAGACAAAAGAAAATGGGTGAGAGAAAAAAATGACATATTAAAGAAGAGAAAGAAGAAAATGGTGAGAAAAAGGACAGACGCATGAAGAGAAAGAACAAAATAGATGGAGAATAAAAGGACCACACAAAAAAAAATTCCACAGAAGTAAGAAGAAAGTGGGTGAGAAAAAGAGGACGTATGTAAGAACAAAAAAACAAGGAATGGGGCGGGGGGGGGGGGGGGGGGGGGGGGATAATGTACGCAAGAGAATTGAAAAAGTACTTCATTCCAAGCCATTCAAATGGTAAAACACACACACACACACACACACACATACACACACGACGCAATTTAACAGGGCCGTAAACACTACACAATATAAAAGTTAAACAGGTGTTTGGTATGTAGTTCAGCACCGGGCGTGCTTAGTTGTTAAAAAGAGAGAGAGAGAGAGAGAGAGAGAGAGAGAGAGAGAGAGAGAGAGAGAAACTGACTGACAGAGAGAACTGACAAGGGAAAAGAAAAGGGGTGATAAAAAACATGTATAAGAAGAGAACGAAGTAAAAAAAAAAAAAAAAAAAAAAAAAGGTAAGAAAAAAGGGTCATAATCTCCTGTCTTGTCAAGCTCATTGTTGATGACAGGCTGGATGGTCAACCAGTGCCTACAGTATGACATAAACGACCCAACACGCACAGACCTAGTACTGTTTCAAGCTTAAGAAATGAGCCGAACTGGTACCTTTCTTTCTTTCTTTCTTTCTTTTTTCTGTTGTAAATTTAATAGATTCTTTCTGTAAAAATATTCTGATTCATGTCAAATTTTCTCTGCATTTTTCTATATTGTATTCTTGTTCTTACTTTTTTCAAAATGTTTTAGATGTGATATTCTGTGCTTCTTCTCTTACTTTTATGGTATCTATTATTTTTAAATCCTCCTCTCTCTCTTCTGTGTGTGTGTGTCTCTCTCTCTCTCTCTCATTGTTGGTTATGACACTCAAATTGTTTCGTCTCTCTTTTTTCTCCTATTCCCCCCCCCCCCCCCCCCCCCCCCCCCCCCCATTCTTTCAAAAACGTTTTTTTACAAAGTGTTACTTGGTTTCTTTTAAGTTTAAATCACTCTTCTTACGAATCTGTCTCTTTGGGGCTATTTTTTCGCTTATCTTGTATGTGTGCGCGTGTATATGACAGTACTTACTAGCACAGCCTTTTTAATTGTCATGTTTTTAGGGGGGGGGGGGGGGGGGGGGGGTCGATTTTTTAATCTCCTTCTTTCCTTGTTTGCTTTTTGATTCTTTTCTTTCAATCATGCACAATCTATTGTTCTACGTTTACCTTTTCACTTTTCTTCCATTAAGCGTTTTATTCGTTTCATTTCAGTCCCAGGACGAAACGAATGAACGGTCAAATAACAAAACAGAAGCAAACAAGTTTTCTACAGGCAGAGGATTGTGGAGAGAATGAGTGGAAAGGGAAGGGCTTGTAATAATTTGGAGAATTCGGCAGATATAATTAAAAACTTACCTTCTTCTCCGTTCGCGTAGTATTCCCCGGTTCGTTGACAATTTTCCGGCTTAAATTAACAGAGCACGCTATCTGCTTAAAACATTTAAAAGATGTAAAAGAAAATCCCGACGAGAACGAGAAGAAAGCGTGAAGGACAGGGTCAGTATACTTCCCCAGTCAAAGGACAATGACCCGGTGAGAAGAAAAAGAAATCTTTCTCCAGTCGGTTTTATTTCTATTTGACTCAGTTAACAGATGGAATTTATGTTTGAACTAAAATGACTCATGTTAAGTACGAAGACCCTGAATTATTCGTAGCACTGGCATTAATTATTATTATTATTATTATCTTTTCTGAAGCTTTCCACCTCCTTTCTTATATTCCTTTTCCTCCCCCCTAAAATGCCTCTCCACGCTTTGTTCCAATCATTAAACTATAATCCGGAATGGCTGTTCAGTACTGTACATCATTCACCTCCGCCTTATGCCAGCGCACGGCCGAAGACTGAAGTACGAAGGGGCTAAGTACGGGTTATCGGACCTACGGGGGCGTTACAGTGGCTGTTCGTTCCCCTCTCACACACACACTCACACACGCCCACGCCACAGTCGTGGTCACTGGACTGGCTGAGAATAGCTGCCAGAGACTGGGGTGTCTGTAGCTGCTGGTCTCAACGCGCACTTTACGATCAAACGATCCCACAGAATGGCGCGTGCGTGATAGGGCATGCTCTGTTGTTTCTATTTAGGCGACGGCTCGGGTCAGAATTGTTCTAGGTCGATGATTTCTTGATGGATGAAACCATTTATTTTAGACACACACACACACACACACACACACACACACACACTGAAGTTAATACCCTCGTTTTCTCAGTGTGTGTCGTGTGTAATTAAGAAGTAAAACAGTAAGCTTATCTCTACAGCCCAGTGTAAGACATATGCCTACATGTAGTTGTGGTTCTAATTTGAGCCAGTCAAGTATCCACATTCCAGTGGCGTCGGATGATATTTTGCATTGGTGGGTTTGGGTCGGGGTGATGGCCTGAACTGACAAGTATTTTGACAAAACAATACTGTAGTTTATCTCCTTTTTTTTTTTTTTTTAAAAGCAGCAGGCAGGGAAAGGAGGTGAAAAAAGAAAAAAAAAAAAAAGGGGGGGGGGGGGGGGGGGGGTCATCCTAAACTTTTTTCATACAATGTGTTTGTGTATGTATCATCTTCCCAACTCTGGTTAAAGCAGGGATGTGAAGGAGGAGGCAGAGGAGATTCTAAGACGATGAGATAAGCTGTGTGTATGTATGTGTGTGTGTGTGTGTGTGTGTGTGTGTGTGTGTGTGACCACCAGCACATGATGGCCTTCTGTGCTACGTAGATAGAATGGATTTTCGCGTGCATTTGAGTTTGGCGTGCGTGCGTGTGTGCGTTGCTTGTGAAATGTATATTCACACATGGGGCCTGAAGTTTAAACTCTCATCCCAAAACCAAACAGTATTACATCCACAAAGCCCCACTCCCCTCTCCATTCCCCACTCTCCTTACAATCACCCGTCAAGTTCTGAAACCAGGCGCCCTAGTCAATAGTGCCAGTTCCAGTTCTGTTTCAGCTTCACTTCTAACAGCAGTCACCCTGGTCGTTGTTTCAGCTTCACTTCTAACAGCAGTCACCCTGGTCGTTATTTCAGCTTCAGATCTCACAGCAGTCACCCTGCTATTTCATCTCCAGTTCTAACAGCAGTCACCCTGCATTATTTCGTCTCCAGTTCTAACAGCAGTCACCCTGCATTATTTCGTCTCCAGTTCTAACAGCAGTCACCCTGGTCGTTATTTCAGCTTCAGATCTCACAGCAGTCACCCTGCTATTTCATCTCCAGTTCTAACAGCAGTCACCCTGCATTATTTCGTCTCCAGTTCTAACAGCAGTCACCTGCATTATTTCATCTCCAGTTGTAACAGCAGTCACCCTGCATTATTTCGTCTCCAGTTCTAACAGCAGTCACCTGCATTATTTCATCTCCAGTTCTAACAGCAGTCACCCTGCATTATTTCGTCTCCAGTTCTAACAGCAGTCACCTGCATTATTTCACCTCCAGTTGTAACAGCAGTCACCCTGCATTATTTCACCTCCAGTTGTAACAGCAGTCACCTGCATTATTTCACCTCCAGTTGTAACAGCAGTCACCCAGTTATTTCATCTCCAGTTCTAACAGCAGTCACAGTTATTTCATCTCCAGTTCTAACAGCAGTCACCCAGTTACTTCATCTCCAGTTCTAACAGCAGTCACTGTTATTTCATCTCCAGTTCAAACAGCAGTCACCCAGTTACTTCATCTCCAGTTCTAACAGCAGTCACCCTGCTATTTCATCTCCAGTTCAAACAGCAGTCACCCTGTTATTTCATCTCCAGTTCTAACAGCAGTCACCTCGTTATTTCATCTCCAGTTCTAACAGCAGTCACCCTGCATTATTTCATCTCCAGTTCTAACAGCAGTCACTCTGTTATTTCATCTCCAGTTCTAACAGCAGTCACCCTGCTATTTCATCTCCAGTTTGAACAGCAGTCACCCTGTTATTTCATCTCCAGTTCTAACAGCAGTCACCCTGTTATTTCATCTCCAGTTCTAACAGCAGTCACCCAGTTATTTCATCTCCAGTTCTCACAACAGTCACCCTGTTATTTCATCTCCAGTTCTAACAGCAGTCACCCTGCTATTTCATCTCCAGTTCTAACAGTAGTCACGCTGTTATTTCATCTCCAGTTCTAACAGCAGTCACTCTGTTATTTCACCTCCTGTTCTAACAGCAGTCACCCAGTTATTTCATCTCCAGTTCAAACAGCAGTCACCCTGCATTATTACATCTCCAGTTCTAACAGCAGTCACGCTGCATTATTTCTTTTTTTTTTTTTTTTTTTTTTTTTTTTTGTGCTGTCCCTACCTCTGCGCCACCTCAGAGGCAGTGCACCCACGCCGCTCATTCTGACACCCGTCCACAGCCACAGCCCCGGTCGGCCTCGCCACAGCCCCGGCACCGGCAATCCACAGGGAGCAGTCAATGTCAAGTCGTCAAGAGGCAACCCACCGGAGGAGACACTACACTGCTGCCGAGTCACTTCAGTGGTTTTCAGTGATGCCTGTTCTGATCTAACATACGCAGGACACCACCTACTAAGCCCCCTACTGACGACAATAATAGCTTAGTCGCTGAGCCGGCGTGAGTGAGCTCTCCCTCCGGAGGGCGCCACCACGTCTGTCCAACGACAGCCCCCATGGACTCGCCGATACCGGTGACCCGGACAGAACCAAACCAAGCACAGACGTGGAGAGGACATCGAAATTGAGGTCACCATGAGAGCAGGGCATGAAGGGCCACAGAATTTGACTTTTTTTTTATGCTGATCGATGAGAATGAGGATGATTAAGATGATGCTACGGATTTTCCTTTTCGGTCTGAGACTACATGACAGGGCTGTACTCTACGCTTCTTTCATAATATATCCCAGCGTCAACCAGGCCCGAGAGATACAGACACCTGCAGTGTTGGTCAGAAATTTGAGCAACACTCTCAGAAACGCATCAATTAAGTGGATGAAACTCGACTGTGTGGTCCCAGTCTTCCCAACTGAGCCCGCAGCAAACTCAACTGGGTAGGAGCCGGTCAGGGCAGAAAATGTTATTTCACCTCCAGTTCTAACAGCAGTCACCCTGCATTATTTCATCTCCAGTTCTAACAGCAGTCACCCTGTTATTTCACCTCCAGTTCTAACAGCAGTCACCCTGCATTATTTCATCTCCAGTTCTAACAGCAGTCACCCTGCATTATTTCATCTCCAGTTCTAACAGCAGTCACCCTGCATTATTTCGTCTCCAGTTCTAACAGCAGTCACCCTGCATTATTTCATCTCCAGTTCTAACAGCAGTCACCCTGCATTATTTCATCTCCAGTTCTAACAGCAGTCACCCAGTTATTTCACCTCCAGTTCTAACAGCAGTCACCCTGTTATTTCACCTCCAGTTCTAACAGCAGTCACCCTGTTATTTCATCTCCAGTTCTAACAACAGTCACCCTGTTATTTCATCTCCAGTTCTAACAGCAGTCACCCTGTTATTTCATCTCCTGTTCTAACAGCAGTCACCCTGTTATTTCATCTCCAGTTCTAACAGCAGTCACCCTGTTATTTCATCTCCAGTTCTAACAGCAGTCACCCTGCATTATTTCATCTCCAGTTCTAACAGCAGTCACTCTGTTATTTCATCTCCTGTTCTAACAGCAGTCACCCTGTTATTTCATCTCCTGTTCTAACAGCAGTCACCCTGTTATTTCATCTCCAGTTCAAACAGCAGTCATCCTGCATTATTTCATCTCCAGTTCTAACAGCAGTCACCCTGTTATTTCATCTCCATTCTCATAGCAGTCACTCTGTTATTTCATCTCCGTTCTCACAGCAGTCACCCTGTTATTTCATCTCCAGTTCAAACAGCAGTCACCCTGTTATTTTCTTCTCCAGTTCACCCTGTTAAACAGCAGCAGTCACCCTGTTATTTCATCTCCAGTTCAAACAGCAGTCACTCTGTTATTTCATCTCCAGTTCAAACAGCAGTCACCCTGTTATTTCATCTCCAGTTCAAACAGCAGTCACCCTGTTATTTCATCTCCAGTTCAAACAGCAGTCACCCTGTTATTTCATCTCCAGTTCAAACAGCAGTCACCCCCTGCTATTTCATCTCCAGTTCAAACAGCAGTCACCCTGTTATTTATTTCAGCAGTCACCCTGTTTATTTCATCTCCAGTTCAAACAGCAGTCACCTGTTATTTCATCTCCAGTTCTAACAGCAGTCACCCTGTTATTTCATCTCCAGTTCTAACAGCAGCATTTCATCTCCAGTTCAAACAGCAGTCACCCTTTATTCATCTCCAGTTCAAACAGCAGTCAGTTATTTCATCTCCAGTTTCTAACAGCAGTCCTGTTATTATTCATCTCCAGTTCTAACAGCAGTCACCCTGTTATTTCATCTCCAGTTTAAACAGCAGTCACCCTGCATTATTTCATCTCCAGTTCTAACAGCAGTCACCCTGTTATTTCATCTCCAGTTCTAACAGCAGTCACCCTGTTATTTCATCTCCAGTTCTTTCACCTGTTATTTCATCTCCAGTTCTAACAGCAGTATTTCACCCTGTGTTATTTCATCTCCAGTTCTAACAGCAGTCACCCTGTTATTTCATCTCAGTTCTAACAGCAGTCACCCTGTTATTTTCATCTCCAGCAGTCACCCTGTTATTTCTAACAGTTCAACAGCAGTCACCCTGTTATTTCATCTCCAGTTCTAACAGCAGTCACCCTGTTCTAACAGCAGTCACCCTGTTTCCAGTTCCAGTCTGAAATCAGCGGCCTGTGTGTGGAGTGTTAATACTTTTCGAACTTCATCTGTTCATTTCACTGACTTCAATGAACTCTAATTCTCAATCAGCCGTTCATCTCATCATTTTCAACTATACTTAAAAAGTCATCCATTTACGTTACTAAAAACAACTCTAGCTCTGCAATCAGCCATCCATATCAATAGTGCCTGCTCCACTTCTAAAGAAACAAGCCAGGCTACCCATCTTCAGCTCTATACAACCTGGTGCCACTCAGTATACAAACAGAACAGTTCGGAACAAAAGAACTGTTCACAATGCAATGTAATGTTTTTCATTTTTCCCTTTCGCTGGAGTTTTGTCACACAAGCCATGATTTTTCTACACCATCCCTCCACCTCATCAACTTGACAAGACTGAAGGAGATTTTATAGGTTTCACCGTTCCAACAAAACTTTGAAAGCTCCATATACAAACAAAAGGACAAGAACTGTCTTTGGCAAAGTTGTGCGAAACAAAATCATTTGAATAAACACCATCGCTCTAATCACTTTTGCTAGACTCTTCATCTTTCCATGCCACCAAACCTCTCTAAACAACAGATCACTGTGACTGTGGGTGTAGAATTGAATGCAAACTTTTTTCCCTAAAGCAATAAACAATATAGATCGTTCAAAAGAATATGCTATAAAATTTCTCTCTCTCTTTCTCTTTTGAATGGCTATATTCAGTCTTTCCCCTGTGGCATTTTTTTTTTCTATTTTCTCAAATGATATGAACAATCTAACATTCTAAAGATTAAGCAAGTGAGATTATTCAGAGGTGGGAGTCCCTGATTGCAAAAGAGAGAAGAAAGCCTCAGGATCTTGAAATGTTTAAGGTGCATGTGTACATAATGCAGATACGTATGTGTGAACATGAGTGTGTATAATTATGCTTCAAAAATGACAGCTGAGAAATCATTGTCTGCCCAGTTAGTTTAAGACATGCTTTGTAAAAATGAAGAATCACAAAATGTTTTGCTTGTGGTTCAAGGAAAAAAAAAAAAATCTTTCCATGCTAGTCACAGTTTGGGGTCAAAGGTGCATGAAAGTCAAGGACAAAAAAAAAAGTTTAAAAACAGAAAATGCTTTGACTTGTTGTAGACTCTATATCTGCTACACCAAGTCCCCAGACAACCCCAGACTGTCATATGAAACATACGGTATATGGAAGGGAACAGACAGAACACAACTGCCGTAACACTGGGATGTAAAAATTCACCCCAAGCTGTGGACATCTATTATGGAAGCACTGAGGCTAGGCACACAGTAGCTGGATTTTTATTCTAGTGTTTCTGTCAAAAAGAACAAAGGGTAGGCACACATCTTGTGTAAGTCAAATCTGTAAATGGCAGCAAAATATGGTTTTGAAAGTTGTGTTGCTTCAGCTCATCTTTTCCCTGCATGAAGTAAGCTTGGTTGCCTGTTTCATATAGCTATCAGAGAGAAACATAAACCCAGAAGTTATCAAAAATAAATGTGATTTGTTACTAGAAAACCTTGACACAGAAGTTAAAAACATTTTTCACATTATACAATTTTTTTCAGGGGGCCTTAACCAAATTTTGGATGGCAAAACAATGTTATTACAACAATCATTCTTTCAAGTTATCAGAAATTTTCAGTTTATTCATATTTGGGGAAAAGCGTACTCAACTGTCGATGGTTTTTTAGAAGTATGACTTGATCCCATTGCAGTAAAAGTGTTGTCTTTTTAAGTATGCAAAGACTGAATACTTTCATCAATGTTACTACACAGCATGTAGAGTTTTCCTTCCACAACGCATTTGACCACATTATATTAAAAAAAAAACCAACCACACACACAACACAACTTTTATTATTCAGGCTATATCTACACACACACAAATTTGTCACTCTTCGAAAACAAACCTCCACACACACACACAATCATTACAAACCACACAGAAATTTGAAATTTTTTTTAATTCAATTTTTCAGTAAAGATGCTAATTACTTGAGGATACATGACATCACTGCACGTATAGTGCCACTCTCACGGATTTGTGATTATGCAAGTTTGCATAATTTCTTTCAACACTGATTTATTCACCAACATGTAAATGGGAATGTCCTTTCATACATACATTAACATACCTCCCTTACTCTCAAAACACACATATGTACAGGTGCACATTCATGCAAACAAACAGCTTCCACTCACACAACCAAATCCTAACCACATGCATGTGCCCAGAAAAATTGTAATAGTTCTCAATCTTGCCGTCCTATACATGTGTTCATATGCACGTGTTCTCATACAAACACATATGCACGCCTACACACACACACACACTCAAATGCTGCTCATTTTTCCCAGTCTCACAACAGCTCTGTGATTTCCTCTTCGCTACTGCTCTCTGCCAACAGCTTGTTGATATCATCTCCATCACTGTCATCGCTGTCATCATCGTCATCATCATCATCATCATCATCACTGTTGCTTCTGTTCTCCTCTTCGTCTTCCCCACTGTCCTCTCCCAACACCTTCTCCTCTCGATGTCTCTTTGTTTCCTCCTCCACCTCCTCCTCCTCACTGCTCTCCTCCCCCCAGTGCCATCACCTTGTCGATGTGTCCAACGTCACTGTCGCTGTCATCCTCATCTTCCCCTTCGCGTTTCCTTTTCCGGTCCTGGTTTTTGAGATCAGCCTGGCTACTCAGATATTGTAAGGTGTACATGTTGTGCTCTACCCTGTGACAAGATAAACAATGTGTCACATTATTGCTGGTCATCACCGTGCTGTGTTTCAACCACAACCACCAGAACCAAAGTAAAAAAAAAAAGGTTTTGCCAAAGACTTACTGGTTTGTTTAAGTGTGTATGTGTAAGTGTTGATCATTCATTACTTTTTGCTTAACTCAATATGCTATGCTGTAGTTTAGACTTCTATTTATTGCTCACATACTGTGTGTGACATACTAAAACAGAAGCATCTGCGGAAATCAGAATTTTTTTTGCCTATGCAAGCTTAATCCAAAGGAAAATACACAGGCCAGTTGCTTTACTTTTCAACTTTATGCAGTTCTTTACCCATACACTAAAAACAGTGTAGTTTTCTCTCAAATAGTACCATTTTGAAACAGGTGAAGTTTCACTTTTACCCCAAAACTACACGCACAGACAAGGCTATACTCTCACGAGAAGTCATCAAACATGTAATACGTGAAGTATCCAACACTAAGTTTTGTATGACTAATATGGAAGACTCTTTTGATGGAGAGGATCATCTAATTCTTCCGAAGCCCCTTTGCTGATGGACTGTGCAAAATTGCATGGGAAACATATGTACCTTTCACACTGTTTTCCCATTCATTTCACTGCATCGTTTTAAAATACAACATAATTGCAGAACTTTACAGGCATCTCTCATGAAAAATTTGTTTACAAATTTTAATGTAAACATTTATAAACTTTCAAATATTGGCAAAATAGAGTAGTCACCACTGAGTGAAACAGCCCTCACAGTGTACATAACATGTGCAGTCAATCACTGCTGGTCTACACATTACGTAACACTTACGTAACCTGGGAAAGCTCCTTGCGCCGCCGAGACAAGTTCTTCTCCAGGGTGGCCCAGGAGGTGAGCAGGGACGGGGCCCGGGCCTTGAGGCTGGGGCCGTGACTGACCAGCAGGTTTCGGATCCAGGTGACGTAAAAGTGCAGGTGGGCCGTGTCCCCGACGGCCTGCACCAGGTAGGTCAGCAGGCGGTCCACATAGCGCTCGGCCATGTCCTGGCATGGACTCCACTGCACACCAGACACCACAAAGCATCCTTTATTGACACTGTTGGGGACCATTCCACCAAAAGACACATCTGACTTTGATACAAAAAGAAGGGCCACAATCGTTGAGAATTGTGGTCAA
>JADBJO010001683.1:117500-172500 GCA_016801955.1 Conus betulinus
AAGTATGCACATTCTCAATAGTGAAATGAAGCTACTGAACAAAGGTGGGCAATGTCAAGTTTGCAAGAATAGACTAAGCTGAAGGCAATCTTACAGTAACAGCAGTAAGGATACGGTTTTAAAAAAAAATTCTTCAATACCTGGTCAATTGGTACACTTTGGGAAAAAATTCCTGCTTTCTCTTCCTTTTTTTTTTTCCTTTTGCTGTATTCGATTTCTTTTTTTTTTTTTTTTTTTTTGCTTTTGGGCATGTAGCCCCCCATTATGTTCATTTGTTTCACCATATTTCAAACTGACAGACTGAACAATACAACATTTCACGCAAGACAGTTATTGCTCTTTGGTGAAAGCATTTGAAACCAGCACACCAAGACAGTATCATGGTTATACTCCACAGGTTCTATTACTACTCAACCACTTACTGCCAAGAGAACTTTTTTAAAGTTGTTCTTTTCTCTTTTTTTCTTTTTACATTCAGCAGATTTGGGGATATGTTCACAAAACGTTAGTACAGAACATGCTCAAATCATTATGGTGAAAATCATCTGAAATATGCTATTCCATGCTGACACACCACCACCTGACACAGACTCTCCAAATGAAGACGCATCTCCTCTCACCTTTCAACTTCAAATTTTTTTTTTCTGGAACATTTTGTCTTAGTCTATTCTGGATCTCCTGTCCAAAGAAAGTCTTCCTCTGTGTAAAGGAAAACCTTAGGAGAGCACTTTGTCAATACCACACCTACCTCCCAAAGTAGTCTCCCTTGCATAAAGGAACCCTCATGGGAACATTTTAAGTCTATCTCCCAAAGTAAATCTAGTTGCAAAGTGAAATGACTGCAGGCAGAAATCTAAACAAATCTTAAATAAATGTCAGCGAACCGCCCAGAGAAACGTGGACAAACGAGTCACAAGACAACACACAACGTGTTTTCGACCTCTTAGGTCTTCCTCAGGTGAAACAAAGACGGACAAAATAGCGAAAATGCACTTAGCTTTGATCGCTTCAGATTGCTTCTGAGTTCAGCGCAAGGAAGGCGTTGAACAATGAACCCACTGTTACTTTACAGTCATTCACACACACACAGGCATACACACTCACACACACGCATGCACGCACGCGCATGTGCACACATACGCATGCACACACGCACATGCATGCATGCACGCACGCACGCACGCACACACACACACACACACACACACACACACACACACACACACACACACACACACACACACACACACACACACACACACACACACACGCACACTCACACACACACTCACACACACACACACATGCACACACACACAGATGGCGGATGTGTTGTAAGTCCAGTTTTATTTGGTTCGACATCAAATTTTGGAAAGTTATGTTCTAAAGATGACCAGGTCATCTCTAAGATTGAAAACTGGTGAACGTAAGTCCTCCTCGATGTTTTCGAACGTAAAATCAAAATCGAAAGCCATTCAAACTGTTAGTTGGGAAGAAAAATGTTTTGAGACGACTGACGACCGTTTGAAGGCCCCATTTGGTGACAAGAATGACAGTGGACAAGACAACGACTCTACGAAGGACCCTACGCTTGAAAAGATCAACAGACTAGAAGAGGTGATTCTTACACTGTGTGAAAAGATATCAACGCTTGAGTCAGTCGTTCAGAAGCAACATGTTTTGATCAAATCAATGAAAAGTAGTGATGTGAATCGGAAAAGTTCTGGAATGCAAACAGAGGATCAGTCTTACCCATCTTACGCTGATGCTGTTCGATGTGGGTCACCGCAACAAGGGGCTTCAAAGACAGCTGTCTGTGCTGCATCTCAGGATAGGCCTAAAGTGTATGTCAGGACAGATGGAGAGGAAAGGGTAAAAAAAAGAACACCCCAGCCAAGAAGAATGTTCCAATCAAGCAAAAGGAAAATGACGTCAAGTCCAATGACGCTGGAAAGATGACGCGAAATAGGGCGTGGAGAACTCAGGACAAAGAACACCAGAACAACAAGGAACATTCTAACTCCCCCAGTGTTCTGATTATTAGTGATTCTACCTTCAATAAGATTTGATTCAGTCCGACTGGGGTTGGCCTATGGTCTTCAAGTTGCAACCCGAAAGGCTTTTGTTATTGATGACATCCAAATAGTAGCTGAACAGGGTAGGGAAGATCTGTCTCCTGATCCAGAGTGCGTAGTTTTGCATGTGGGGATAAACGACCTTAAAGGAAAAGGAGCAGTTGAAAGCGGAAGAAAAATGGTGTCTGCCATAGAGACTGTCAAGGATGCGTTCCCCAAAGCCAAAATAGTTTTCAGTAAGGCTCTTCCGGTTAGACAAGATAGACTGGAGGCAAAGCGCGTGGTATACAATGCTCATGTATACTCCGTGTGCATGAAAACAAAATCAAAAACGTTTCTTTCGTGGGGTATGACGTTGTAAGTCAGGTGAGACATTATCAGGATCTCCTTCACCCCAGTCACGAAGGGGCGCGGTTGATGGCTGGCTTCCTTGGGCGACATCTCCCATATCTCTTCTGGGAGCGGCCAAAACGCAGACAGACGCGGGGAAAGTTCTTTGGCAGAGGATGGTCGCGCCCCCGTGACTTCCTGCCTCCTCCTGGTGTCCGATGGCTCCCCCTTGGGTTGTCAGAAAATGATTCAATGAATATTGAACTTGAAGATTAACTCTTATGAAGCAACAATGCAATGGGCGTTTCAAATTTTACAGTGGAATGCAAGGTCTATTTCCACTAACCTACCATCATTCGAAAATCATGTTCTGCAGGGAAATTATTGTGTGCTAGCCCTTCAGTCTCTCAATGTTGAAAAACAGAAGCTTCCCAATTTAAAGGATTTTTATTATCCTCCACTTTTTACCATTAACAGGTTAAATGAAAAAGTTCAATGCGCATTATATATAAGGTGTGGCTTTGAATATTCAAATATTTTTCCGTGGCCAGTACCAAATGATAAAGAAGGATGTTTTGCTGTCGGTGCTGCAGTTAAAGTAAATGATAGCTCAATATATAACATATTATCAATGTATTACCCATCCGGTCCAAAGGAGGACAATACAGATTGGCTTAAAAATACGGATTTCTCTAAGAAAAAATGGATAGTTTTGGGTGATTTTAATGCCCATGCCCCTTTCTGGGATACAAACAGCTCTAAAGTAACATGTAATAGGTTTGTTGAAAATGTTGTAGATTCGGAGTTAATATTATTGAATGATGGTCGCATTACAAGAATTCCTGATGTCTCAACTCATAATCCTAGCGCTATTGATTTGTCTTTAGTGTCCTCAAACTTAGCTGTAGATTATGATTGGTCCCCGGGAGAAGATTGTCTTGGAAGTGACCATCTTCCCATTACCATCACTCTCAATGTCAGTTTCAATTCAAACTCGACAGATCCAGTGGAAAACATACCAAAATATAATTACAAATTTGCGAATTGGGAAGATTACAGTAAATTCTTAGAGTCTCATGATCCCGATTCAATAATCAGTGAAAATATCGATGAATTTTATTCAAATTTTAAGAAAATATTACTACTTGCAGCTGATAAGGCGATACCAAAATGTGGTTACAAGAAATTGGTGGTAAATATATTGGTAATGTGTGGTGGACGGAGGAGTGTAAAATAGCGGTGACATCAAAGCGCAAGGCATTTAAGTCATGGATTAGAAATAAGACTGAAGAAAATTTTCAATCCATGAAAATACAGAAAAATATTTGCAAAAAGGTCATCGCTCAAGCAAAAAAGACATATTTGGAAATATTTTGCTACTCGGAGATTACAGAATCAAAGGATATGTACAAAGTTTGGAAGAAAATAAAAGAGATGAAAAATTGTAACAGGACACAGTCATTCCTGTGAAACTAGATACGGAATTTCCAACTGCTTTGGATAAGGCTGAGGCATTTGTGAATACTTTTTCATGTAACAGTTGTTCTGCAAGTCTAAATTCAGAGGCTAAGCTTTTTAGAACAACCGAAGAAGAAAAAGATATGTATTCAGACCCTAGCCCAATTCAAGAATACTATTTAAATTCTCCTTTACAAATTACAGAATTGAAAGAAGCATTAGATTCTATTTCTTCTTCAATTTCAGCAGTTGGTCTAGATGGGGTTTCTTACCAGATGCTCTGTCACTTGCCTTCTTCTTGGATAGGTTTGCTACATTCTTTATTCCAAAAATGTTGGGATATTGGCGCTATTCCTAAAATCTGGAAGAGTTCAGTAGTTGTACCAGTTCTAAAAGAGGGCAAAATTAGATCTTCGGTTAACAGCTATAGACCAATTTCGCTTACTTCTCATGTTGGAAAAATTATGGAAAAAATTATACTCAAACGGATCACTTTTTATTGTGATAAAAAAAATAACATCATTCCAGTTCAGCAGCTGGCTTTAGGAAAGGGAGATGCACTACAGATCATTTGGTTAAGCTTACTACTCAGGTCAAACGTCAATTTTCACGAGAAAAAGTACACTAGCCACATTTTTTGACGTTAAAAAAGGCATATGACAGTGTTTGGCATGCCAGATTATTATTCAAATTAAAGGAGATTGGAATTTGTGGCAAATTGTATGGATATATTAAGCCTTTTTGAAGGATAGACACATGTGTACAAAAATTCGCAATACCTACTCATCCTTCAGAAGTATAGATATGGGGATTCCACAAGGTTCAATCATTGCACCAATTTTATTCTCCATTTTTGTTTATGATCTTCCAAAAGCTTTGTCTAAGAACACACATGTGGTTCAATACGCTGATGATATTGCAATATGGATGAACACCAGTTTAAGAAAAAGTTCGAATAAGAGGATTATAAGTCACGTGCAGACAATTTATCAACAGGAACTAAACAATTTATCAAATTATATAAAAGAAAATGTTTAAAATTCTCAGGTGAAAAAACTTGTTTGCTTGCTATTTAATAATGGTGAAAATCCTTCCATATTACCCATTTTGAAATTAGAGGATAATATCTTGAAATATCAAAAACTGTGTTAAATTTTTAGGAGTCTTTTTGACAACAAAACTTAGTTGGAAAAAGCATATAGAACATTTATTAACCAAGGCAAGAAAAAGATTAAACTTTTTAAAAATAATCACTGTCAGCCTTGGGGGCAAGACACGAAAACTTTTATTGCATTTGTCTACTTCTTTAGTTCGATCCAAATTAAAGTATGGCCAAGAAGTATATCATTCTGCTCCAAAATATCTGTTAAAAAAGCTACAAAGTTTGGATAGCAAAGCAGTGAAACTGGCCTTAGGTGGTGTACCAGTTCATGCAAATACTATCAAAAGTTATCAAGCTGCAGAGGTTTTACCTTTTCAAGAACACACGGCTCTTAGACGTATCAAAATATGTGATTAGAAGTCTGTCAGTTAAGAACTCAGTTTACAGCAGAACTATTGATGGATTCGAACAAAGATTATCCCAAACGAGCTAGAAATATTTTATATTTACAACCAATTAGAAATTACGCGTATAAGCTTATGTCTGATTGTAACATTGATTTATCAACAGTTTCTGAAGATCCAGTCACGCCTAAGATTCCCCCTTGGGAGCATTTGTGTGAAATTTTGATTATAATTACACAAATGTTTCTAAAACTGAAAACGTTAATCTCTTGGTTAGTGAGGTCAGAGTTCATCTTGACAATTTTTACAGCAATCACCTGAAAATTTACACTGATGGCTCAGTCCTAGATAACATTGGTAGTGGTTCTGGTTTTGTCATTCCTAGCCTGAATGTGAAAAAGAATTATCATCTTGGCAAAGGATTTTCCATATTTTACAGCAGAATTATATGCAATATATTGATGGCTTTGAGCTACATTTATGATGCTCCCATGCCTTTTCACAATATTCTCATATGTGTTGATTCAAAATCTGTCTTGCAGTCTCTGGATCATTGGGATGGTAAGGCTCGGAAAGATTTACTTTTTGATATTCATCATATCATACACTGTTTAAGGATTCATGGAATACGTATCGACTTTTGCTGGGTTCCCTCTCATAGGGGGGTTGAAATGGAATGAAGCAGCAGACATACTTGCTAAAACTGGAGCTAAATATTGCCTCGATCGTAATTCATTATCTTCACTGAAAACATCTTCATCAGAAATGTTGCTAAAGTTAGAAAATTGTGTATATAAAAGAAATTGTGGAGACAATCTCAAATATATAAATACTTGTCCTCGTCACATTTCCAAGATAGTAACAAAACTCAAGTTAAATGCATGGAACACAAAATATTCTTGCCATGTTTTTTGTACTGTGGTAATCCTATTTCAGTGCATCATTTGTTGAGAGAATGTTCTGTCTTAACTCCAGTTTATATAGAAAATTCTATTGATATCAACGTCCAAGATATCAGTCAAATATTGTCCAGCCCTTTTATCATAAACATTGCTACAATTATCGTTCAATCTAAAATTGCCAAGCTGCTTTGATGCGTGTTTATTTTTACCACTAATTCAAAAAGTTATTGTCATTTTATTTATTTATTTTTTTTTTTTTTATCTTTGGGGTTAAGTTTTGTTAGTTGGAGATGACGTTGTAAATTATTTTTTCGTCTAATATCATCAATGGTGAACAGACGTTAAATAAACCACTGAACTGAACTGAACTGAGCACACACACACTCGCACACAAACACGCACGCACACACACACACACACACGCACACTCACACACGCACACACACACACGCGCACACACACACGTGCACACACACACACACACACACGCACGCACACACACACATTCAATGCCTTCCTTGTGCTGAACTCAGAAGCAATCTGAAGCGATCAAAGCTAAGTGCATTTTCGTTATTTTGTCCGTCTTTGTTTCACGTGAGGAAGACCTAAGAGGTCGAAACGCGTTGTGTGTTGTCTTGTGGCTCGTTTGTCCACCACGTTTCTCTGGGCGGTTCGCTGACATTTATTTAAGATTTATTTCCCAAAGTAAAGTCTCCCGCTCTCTTTAGGAAAACCGTATGGAAACCCAAATAGAACTTCCCTCCCTTTAAAGCCACGATCTTCTTTAAAAGGATTTCTAGAAGTTGTTTTTGACAGGATCTGCTGTACTACCACTCCCCATACCACACACACACACACACACACACGCACACACACACACACACACTAAAGTGGGTCTATCAATTTTCCCAATGCCGTTTTTACCTACACAAAGATGCAAAATTAACCCTAACTTGATCCTAACCCTAACCTTGTCAGACTACTTCACTTTCTTGAATTTTCTTTTTTTTCTTTTCTAATGAGAAATCTACTAGTCAGAAATGTTTTCTTTTTATGTCAATTAATTCATTTGAGTGTAGTTTCATTTATGAATATTTCCCACAACAGAAACATGCCAGGATCTACAAGAAAAAGATTTCTGGGGGAAAAAAGTGGGTTTCTGTAAAAATTATGTCACCTCACATTTTGGTCTTTCGGCAGGTGTACAATGAACCCACTGTTACTTTACAGTCATTCACACACATATAAGCATACACACACACACACACACACACACACGCATGCACGCACGCGCATGCGCACACATACGCATGCACACACACACACACACACATGCATGCATGCACGCACACACACACACACACACACACACACGCGCACGCACATACGCACACACACACACACACACACACACACACACGCACGCACGCACGCACACACACACACACACACACACTCACACACACACACACACACACACACACACTCGCACACACACACACACATGCACACACACACTCGCACACACACACACTCACACACACACACACACACACACACACACACACACACACACACACACACACACACACAACACACACACACACACACACACTCACACACTGCAGGTATCACTCCCCCGACTGACTAATGAAGCACAGACCTCAACACCATCAAAGGAGTGGTTGATGGTGATGGGGAACTTTTTCATCAGCAGCTGATGGCGGATGGAGTACACGATCACATTGGGGGAGTTGCCGCCAGCCAGGATCACCTTGCCATCTCCACTATAGGTCAGTGTATTGAAGGCTCTGGTAAAAAAAAAAAAAAAAAAACAAAGGTATCCATTAATACACATGCAACAGTCATGCTTTCAGTAAAGACATTCAGGTTTCTCTCTTGGTAATAACTGTTTATAATAATTTATTGTAATTAGTACCATAAGCGCGCAGAACATGAGAAGATAAGTGGTTGCCCCGTTCTTCATCTTCATTGCCCTGAATGTTGTTTGATTAATCTGAAGAAGACCTAAGAGGTTGAAATGCATCGTGCTTTGCCCTGTGATCTGTTTGTCTGGATTGTTTTGCGGATCTCATAACTTCTCTTTTAAAAATTTGTTTCAATATCTGCCTTCAGCCACCTCTCTTTGAAACTAACTCTGGTAATAACTGCTTTATGAATTCCCTCCACATGAACAGACTCTGAAATATTCCTCCAGTGAAACTCCTGTTCTGGCCAATTAAAGGTGTAGCCTTGTGCTGGCAAGGCAGTGTGAAGAGTTCTCAAGCTAATGTGATGTTATTAGTCCTTCCACAGCAACAGGTCAACACTGGTCTGATGATCCCATGCACTGATGACCAACGGACTGGCAACATGACCGACTTGAGGTTGATGTCTTTGCACAGAACACTATGTGGAAGAAAACAGACCATGGCAGCAGCACTTTATCATTGCTGAAGTTGTCCAGATCTTAACCTTTACCAGCCATGTCAGCCAATAGTGGACGACGGGATTTCTTTCCCTTCTGTTGCGTCAGCCAAGGCTGGCTGATGGACAGACAGCACATTCTGCCGCATCATCCACTACCAGCTGACGGGAAAATAAAAAAATTCCTACTTTCCATAAATTGATCCAAGGGAAATAAGCTCTGTATCTAGTCTTGGGGATGTTGTAGTGAGTTGTAGACCTTACTTTCAGTGCTCTATCGTGAACTTGGCTGACCCCAGCAGCTTTGGAACAAAGGGACTGACTTTCCCTGCTAAGCACGCAGCACATATTTCCTGTGCCAGAAAAAATATCGGTCAGGCAAAGGGGTGGTAACAATTTCTTGCTCAATGAAGCGCTTGAAATCATATTACAAAGTGGATCTGGTGATGTGGGGAGTGATAGAGAGATAGACAAGTATGAAAGAGAAGAGGAATGTGAATTTTTGAAGATGCAGCCATCCCTTCATCTTCTGATTTGGTGTTGTAAAAGAACGGAGTAGATGTAAACAAAGAATTTTTTTTACTTGGCAGACATGTTTTTCAACTCACAGTCATGTCTACACATTGAATTTCAGAAAGTAAATGATTCAAAATGACAATGTTTGATTAGTTGACTGTTCTTTCCTATGACGCCTAACACAACACTGTTGTTGTCCAGCTACCGTAAAAATAAATTAAAAAGTGGCCAAATATACGCGTGTTGGCAGGGACTGAGCGCTATGCGCGCACGTGCAGCAGCAGGGAATTGTGCTGTCCATGCCGCTCTCGGCTAGATAGTACTAAAGCTGGTCCTTCCACTGAAACAAAGCAGACGAAGAGAAATAAAATGGTATTTCTGGTTATCAAAGCAACATTCAGGATAAAACAGTCACCAAGTACTCGTGAGAGAAGAGTGATGGAAGTGAGGAAGACGACGAAAACGGCATGGGTATGCAAACCATGCTGCTAATAAATGGTTAAAAAAACCCACTGTTGCTGATGTGAGAACTCTTTGTGAAGGCATGAAGAGAGTCTCTTTCACTGCTACCAGATCTTTTGCAGACAAACCAAGGCACAAGAAGACCACTGCTAGTATTGGTGATAAACTGAACTTCTATGCAAGTTCCAGGTTAAAAAAAAAAGAAGAAGAGTCTTAGGAAGACTGCAGTCAGAAATGTAACAACGGGGGAGTCTTAGAAAGACTGCAGTCTGAAATGTAAAAACGGAGGAGTCTTAGGAAGGCTGCAGTCAGAAATGTAAAAACGGAGGAGTCTTAGGAAGACTGCACTCAGAAATGTAACAACGGAGGAGTCTTAGGCAGACTGCAGTCTGAAATGTAAATACGGAGGAGTCTTAGGAAGACTGCTGTCAGAAATGTAAAAGGAAGGAGTCTTAGGAAGACTGCAGTCAGAAATGTAAACATGGAGGAGTCTTAGGAAGACTGCAGTCAGAAATGTAACAAAACAGAGGAGCAGAAAGACTGCAGTGAGAAATGTAAAAACGGAGGAGTCTTAGGCAGACTGCAGCCAGAAATGTAACAACAAAGAAGTCTTGGGAAAACTGCAGCCAGAAATGTAACAACGAAGGAGTCTTAGGAGGACTGCAGTCAGAAATGTAAAAACAAAGGAGTCCTAGGAAAACAGCTGTCAAAAATGTAACAACGGAGGAGTCTTAGGAAGACTGCTGTCAGAAATGTAAAATCGAAGGAGTCTTAGGAAGACTGCAGTCAGAAATGTAAAAACGGAGGAGTCTTAGGCAGACTGCAGCCAGAAATGTAAAAACGGAGGAGTCTCTGGAAGACTGCAGTCAGAAATGTAACAACAGAGGAGTGTTTGGAAGACTGCAGTCAGAAATGTAACAACAGAGGAGTGTTTGGAAGACTGCAGTCAGAAATGTAACAACAGAGAAGTCTTGGGAAAACTGCAGCCAGAAATGTAACAACGAAGGAGTCTTAGGAGGACTGCAGTCAGAAATGTAAAAACAAAGGAGTCCTAGGAAAACAGCTGTCAAAAATGTAACAACGGAGGAGTCTTAGGAAGACTGCTGTCAGAAATGTAAAATCGAAGGAGTCTTAGGAAGACTGCAGTCAGAAATGTAAAAACGGAGGAGTCTTAGGCAGACTGCAGCCAGAAATGTAAAAACGGAGGAGTCTCTGGAAGACTGCAGTCAGAAATGTAACAACACAGAGGAGTGTTTGGAAGACTGCAGTCAGAAATATAACAACAGAGGAGTGTTTGGAAGACTGCAGTCAGAAATGTAACAACAGAGGAGTGTTTGGAAGACTGCAGTCAGAAATGTAACAACAGAGGAATGTTTGGAAGACTGCAGTCAGAAATGTAACAACAGAGGAGTGTTTGGAAGACTGCAATCTGCATGTCCTCCCCAGCCAGCCTTCCCTGAACTTTCACCTCCTCTCTCCCCAACCTTCTACCCCCTTCCACACCACCTTTCACTGCACACATGTTATGACCTTGCCGTACCCACTGTCTAAATGTCAAAAGATACAGGTCTAGCCCTAGGCTTCTCAACAGCCTTAGCTTCTCTAGGATTGGCCACCAGGCAGCATGTAAGCTGTAAAGGTAAGCTGCCCCTCTGGTTTGCTGATGACATAGCATCCTTTGCAATTCCTCACAACGTTAAATTTTTTAGATCAAATTTTCCTGCTACAAGCCCTTCAACAAGTGATCTATGACCTTTATTTTCACGCTGAGTTTACTTAAAAGATTATTTGGATAACTGTCCAGCTACCGAAGAAAATAATTTCCATATGCGAAACTAAGACATGATTAATGCTAAAAATGTACACAATCCACCTTTTCTGTTTACATAATTTCCGAGACCTTGGCGGTTTACTGGAATGGTGTGATATTGAAAGGTGGCTGCAAAATTTGCTTTCTCTGATGTCATGACAAACTTGAAGTGAATTTCATGACTTTTTACTAGATGTTTACATGTGCTGTCACCATTGTGCACATGAATCATTTTGTTATGCAAGCTGTTGCCACATTCTTATGAAGGATGGCTTATTGGGTAATCTGTAAGAAGAAGACAGCCTCCACTCTAGACAACTTAATAAAAACTCAGTATAGCGCATGCAGTTTGAATCTTTCTACAAGTCCAATTATTTTCAGTTAGGACTTTTTCATGCTCTCTCTCCCTTGTATAGCTTTCTTCAGAACATTTGAACATTTGATGTGCACTGTCATAAGGCAGACAAGCCAAAGGCAGCTGAAACACAAGTGGGATAACTTTCTCAGACAAATTACTCATCACGTGTTATTTTCCTCCAAGTGACAGACCTCAACTCACCTTCCAGCAGACTGGGTCTTCCCCGTCACCTTGGAGTCTTCAGTGCGGCCATAGCCCAGGTCATGGCGGCCCTCAATGGTGCCGATCTGCCTGGCGCTGATGGGGTCCCAGATCAGAATCTGGGCATTCAGGGTAGACACGGCCAGCTCCTTCCCATTGGGATGAAAATCTAGTGCCAGCACTGACAACATCACCAAAAACCAAATTTTGATTTGTGTGTGAAACCAAGTAATCACTGCGTTATTTCAAACACAATTTCTGAATTCATCTTTACTTTTGAGTCTAGACTTTATCACTGATGCCTCGACAACCTCTATTCAGGGTTATGAGACAAATACAGTAGAATCCATTAATAATTTTGATCTCATCCAAATGTGATTTTAACTCAATGATTAACAGATTCATGGATTTTCATTTTCCTTTTTAATAATAGGTTGTTGCTGAGAATAATCAAGGCGCTTCAGTCAAACTTCATCAGCAATGCCAGTTGCTTTTTTAAGGGGATGCCCTGCGCATCTGTCCCTATCCCTCACCTTCTGATTTCTGTAGGAAGAGTCTCCTTTGCCCCTCGGCTCTCAAAACACCTCCCACAGCTTGACGGTGCAGTCCCATGAGCCACTGGCCAAAATGGTCTTCTCTGTGCCTCCGCTGAACGCCAAGCAGCTGACCGGGCCTGTGTGATCCGCGAAGACCTGTATGCAAGAAAGGTGATAACGACTGGATTATGGGTAAAATGGGACAAAATGAAATCATCATCATACACAATATATTTGTAAATAAGGTTTTAAAAAAAAAAAAAAAAAAAAAAAAAAAAGCAACTCTCAGAGAGGAATAAGTACAGATAAGAATACAAGAATGGAAAAGTAAGGGGAAAGAGAAAAAATGTTTGGGAAAATGGCATACACTCCTTTCAATTTTCAAGTTGTCTTCCATTTTCAAGAAATGAATGATAGAACAATACATACACAGGAACATATGCTGAACAAAGACCACCCTAATTAACACATACAGGGACACTCTATACAGACTGTCATGCACGCATCTTCTGAACTGAAACAATTCATTTTCAGATTAATGAAATCCCTTCTGATCTTCTGATGTGAATGTACAGTCAATCAGACTAGGGAAAACTGTAATGTTTTCCTAAAACTTTTAGTAAAAATTGTGAGCCAACTCAGCCTCAAACCTTCCCCCCCCCCCCCCCCCCCCCCCCCCACCCCCCCTTCCCATCCAACCTTGCTCTTTACTAACGGAGATAAATCATAAGCCTTTGTAATATGAAGTTCCATAATTCATTTAGAAAGAAAAAGTTCTGATCAGTCTTGAGTTAACTCCCCTTTCCACCTCATCCTGGAAATTACCAGTTCTATAAAATTGACATGGGAGGAGGAAAGCCTTTGGTAGTACCAACGAACAAAAAAGGAAAAAATCAAAATACTTTAAAATGTTTGAGCATTCTAAAGGCAGCCAAACATAAAACACTTGAAATCATTTAACCAACATCCTAATTAACAACTGATATGTCTACAATTTTTTTTTATTGTTAAAGATACAGAATTTCAAAGAACGTTTGTTCAGCAAAAAAAAAACAAAAGTACTACTAACGCTACACTTCACATTTACACACACACACACACACACACACACACACAAACAGAATTCAAAATATGTAACCGAACACTGATAAAAACACACACAAACTGAATTCAGAATATGTAACTAAACACGGATAAAAACAAACTGGCCACCTAAAAGACCACAGCCACCATGACTCACCCCTCCAGCAGGCGATTAGTCTTTATTGACCACACAAAGATTTCAAACACGTCCTGGCAACCAGCACACACCACATCCCCTGTGGGGTCCACTGCTATACAGCTGAACTGCACATGTCGTGGGGCCACGAACGTTCTGAAGTTTCGGTATCTGTTGACAACATTTGTAGGATATAAAACAACTCTTGACAGACATGTGACGCTCATCAAATATTTCACACACACAGAGAGAAATGGTATTGGTATATGGGAGTCTATCACTCATGCTGCTGGTTCAAATAAACAATCAATTGGAGAGAAAAAAAATTATCTAGTTCAAATTATCTCACTTGCAGGTGTATTTGTAAGGAAAAAGGTTTTCATTAACTGCTTTTTTTCTTCAAGAGCAAATATGAAATGATTAGCGCCTACGTTCATCAACAAGTCAATACTGATCACACTGTCTTACAGAACTTACAATACCCAGTTAAAACAGTCAATGAAATGTATTGTCACTCAAAGCTTTCTAAACTGTCTTTGTGACCTTGGACTGTTTAAACGCTGACTGTGACTCATCACAATGGTCTGACACTGGCTGATCAATGTACACACAATGGGTGTATTTTTTATAGTATCATGCATCATTTCAAAAACTTTTGAACAATGGTGTGGGTGCAACAACAATGTGATACTCTGGAACACAGTGGAATGCATGCCGAAATTGATATGATTTTTTTTTCTTTTTACTGACAAGCTAAAAGGGCAAGATAAAAGCAGCCCAAAATAAACTAAAATCATTCTTCAACATGTAACAATTGATTACCTAGTGAGATCGAAGGCACGGACGGTTCCATCCAGTGAAGAAGATACAACGGCTTTGCCATTCTGTATGAAGGTCAAATCAGTTACCTTCCCTGTGTGCTGGTCAAAGGTCACATAGCAAAAACCACTGTTCGTGTCCCACACCTTCACCTGAAACAACACCGACAGCATATAATGATACGAGGCATTAAAAATTTTTCTCTCTCTCTCCCTGAAGCTGAAGAAAATAATATGCAAAAAATAATTCACCATTCGTTCCTCCAGTGTTTGTAGCTGTTACAAAAATGTGAATTATAGTTTGACATAAACATGCATGAAACCCTTGTGAGGCAAAATATCCTGAGGAAAGCTCCTTCATCCTACAATCCTCAAATTCTTCTCCTCCCCTCTCCTCACACAGAGAAAAAGAAATCCTTGAGGAGAGAGAAGACTTTCCAAATTTTCAATGTTTCACCCAGAGCAAATGTTTGTCATATTCATAGAATTTTTTTTTACCAGGTTTAACACATTTCTCATGACTTTACCCAACACAAATACTTTGCTAATTTTCTCGTTCCTAGAAACTCCTGATGAAGGGACACCGCCCTAAACAGATCCCTACCAACCCCTCACCTTTCCATCGTCTCCCCCGGAAGCCAGGTTCTGGCCGCTGGGGAGAGTAGGCAGGCAGGAGGTGTGGTTGAAGTGGGCCTGCTGCTTCAGCACCTGCTGCTGGCTCTGCCACTCCCACACCAGCAGCTGCCCCAACTCCGCACACCCCAGAGCTATCAGGTCCCCCTGACTGTTGACTGCCACCGACGTGATGGACCGGTGGGGCCCGGAGTCCTCTGTGATTCTGAAAGGTCAGAAAGCTTGCTGAAGGAAAACAGTTTCATCTTCTGACACCATGAAACCATGAAGCCAGATTCATCTTTGGACACCATGAATAAAAAGACTTTTGCATGGTAACGCCCCTTCCAATGAAGATTTGTCTTTCTGGAACTTTTTCTACTTTGCCTGCATTAGTCTCACTTCTGAGTTAAGACTCCTTTCCACTTTGTGGCCCTATTTTCAAGGTTTTCTGAAAGCAGTTATTGGCAGGTTAGAGTTTTACAGACCTGCCAACCCCCCCCCCATCCCACCCTTTCTCATATCATTAAGCAATATCACTCGCAGCAGGACTAATTTCTGCGGTCTCCTGAACGCTTTCAGTACTATTGCAGTACTGTGATGTTTTCACACACATACACTCATACACACACACAACATGTGTGCATGCACACACACACACACACACACACACACACACACACACACACACACACACACACAGAGAGCTTTCCTGCATAGTCAGTTGCTAACATGTGGTGATGTATTCAATCAAAAACCTGGTAAAAACTGCTTCTCCCTCAATAATAATTAGCTCTGTGAACGAGCAGGCAAAAATTGACAAAATCTTGGGAGTACGAACACTTTCAGCACTTCCCCTGTGGCAATCTCCTTCACAGTATCCAGTCACTTTATTCAGTTCATCATGCTTCACTCAATAATCATTGAGACAAACTCCACATCTTTCACGGAACTTGCTAATCCAGTTGAACCTATGATGCATAGATCAACCTTCAATGAGTTCCGAGTCTGAAAGTGCTGGTTTTACTCTTTGTAGATGAGGGTCCCTCTCCCATGCCACTGCTATCTCATTTCAAACTGTTTTTTCTGCATGTATGCAGAAAGACCTTCCCTTTCTGCTTGAAGATTGATTCAGAACAGCAATGCAGCAATGCACAACATCGATTTCACAGTCATACTTACTACTTAGTTAGTAACGCACAGGTATTTGAAATGCAATACTATGGGCTACCTTGCAATGAAGTGAATTGTATTTCCATGGCTGCTCTAACAAAAGCAACACACTGGTAAATTCAGTGTAAACTTTTTGTGTTAGTTAGCTGCTTTCTTTCTTCATTTCTCAGCTGGAAGGCGGGTGGTCACAGCTGGTGAGGTTTCGGCATATGCGCGTTTTTAACCATTTAGGGTAGATATATTCCATCTTCAAGATTAGCTGGCAGCTCTGAATGCATTTCTTTTTATTTATTTCTGCCAGGATTATGTTTCTACCCCTGTCTAAAAGCAGGATCATGGAAAAAAACTATGAACATGATTTTAACAAAACTTTGTTTAAAGATGGAATGTGGTCCGAGGGTGAAATTTTCATGTGGGATCAGTGTCCAAGGGTGGATCCAGTCTGTTTCGCAAGATTGCACTATGACCACTGAACTGATTTTCAGCACAGCTTAGCAGAGAGATGGAATGTAGCCCACAGACAAATCCCTTAGGTTCTGTGCGGATCAAAGATCAGATCAAGATACATCTGACTGTGGCAAATGTCTGTGGTCTCCTGAGTGCCCTTATGGCTTATAACTGATTTTGAGAGAGCTGGAGTGGTTTTTATGACAACTTTTTTTACGTTGTAACTGTTGGGCATTACAAGGGCAAGACAAATTTTTCATTTATTTACAAGAACACCTATTTGTATGTTTCTGTCAATAATCATTAAGACTCAGTTGATCACACAGCACAAAGCTGAATGCCTTGCCCTCTACACATGTAAACAATTCACAATGCACTATTCATCCAAGAGGGTGGCTGAACAGGAAAATCAATAAACACTATAACAAGATTCTAGGGAAACATGTTTCTAGTATCTGTACCTGAACGATGTCATCAGGTAACTGTATCTTCTGTTCAGTTACTGACCTTTTCAAATCGAAGGTCGTCTGAATAATCAAAAGAAGTATGGCTGGTCAAAGGATGTTTCCTGACCTAGCCCTTTAAGGTCAGCAGAATGCCAACAGTTCACACAATTATTCTTCAGTTTTTATTAACAGCAAAAGAAATTAATTAACGTTTTAGTCCAATTTTTTTTTTCTCTGCTTCTGAACTGGTTAACATATCAACTGTTTTCATCTGTGCATTTGTGCGTGTATGTGTATGTGTGTAAGTGTGCGTATGTGTGCGTGCATGCACTGGGTATGTTACTGTATCTATGCATCTTGTGTGTGTGTATACATGCACCCACATGTTTAAGCCAAATATATGAATGAAATAAAGAGAAAATAAAATGGAATACCTTAGATATGTAAAGTTTGATGTTAGACTTGTCATTCTTCAATGATCCAAGCATACATCATAGGCAAACAAATAAAACATGGAATAAAATCATGGGACAAAAGCATCAAATATACTATGTGGAAAGAAAAAAATTAGGAAAAAAAATCCCATCTCAGCAATTGTCAGCAGTAGGGAGTTTAATCAGTGATATCCTGCATCCATTGCATCAGAACAAGCACCACTGAAAATCACCAACTCACTCACTACCAGTGCAATGGGGCTGGGTGTGGCTCAATGTAAGAGGCTGGAAAAAGCAGTCTGGAAGTAATGCCACTAAGATGGCATGAAAAGGTCAGACAACAACCACAACAACAAAGAAGAGGGGTAAACAATGACTCACGTGAGAGAATGGATAAGGTTGAAGTCAGGCATCTCATGAACCATGAACGTGCCGTTAGCAAAGCCAGAGACAGGATGTGAGAGGGCTTGTGGTAGGCGCAGGACATCAGTTCAGGAGCCACTGTGTCGGTTCCCTTGGCACCCTTGAAGACATGTGGAATGATCCATTAACCTCAATAAACAGGGATGATAGTGCATTCAGTCTGCATTTCAGTAAGTGATGAAGATAAAATTCTGAAATACATGCGTCTAAGAGACTTCCTGGAAACTAGGTCCTCTTCATATGTATCAGTGACCAAATTAGACATACTTTTCGGTCAAAACATACTTGCTCATACACACATATATCTACATGCATCTTTGTTCTATTTGGTATCTCATTATCATTATGCACTCAACAGTCCTCAACAGCAACAGGCAGAGGCTGAAAAACCACACAAATCAAATATACTTCTGACAGGAACCTACAAATACAATACAGTGGCTGGTCAACACAATGCATGGATGATTTTAACAAAAATGCCTCTGCCTTGCCTTGCCATCACCCATTCTTATTCCCTGTGGGAAGACAGCGGTGAAATGAAATGAAATGAAAAAAAGTAGACAGCGTATACTTTTTGAGAAATGAGGGTGGGGGCAGTGGAGAGGAGATCTGGCATATTCAAATTCACTTTCACAGGAGACTGGACCATGGGGGTAGGTGAACAGGATGCAAGTTCACTGACAGAGCAGCAGACTAAGTTTGTAAATTAGGAGACCGGTGTCACTGTGATGTCATTAATGACCAGTGTTATTCTAACATACTGCTGGAAGAAGAAAGGAGGAAGGTGTTGCATGTGATTTTTTTCCCCAAATGCAGATTTCCATAGAATATGGAAAAAAATTCACGCATGATAAACGTTTTTTAGTCTTCCTACGAAATTATTTATATCATTCAGCACATCCTGTCATTACTCAACTGGATCAAAACAAGAGAAAGATTCACTCACCTCTTTATCTTTTTGTACCGCACCCTTACCACGTCACTTTCCTCGTCAGGCTCTGAAAGCAATTTATACTGCTCATTGAAACGCAGACTTGCAACACATCACAAACTGCGCAACAGGTCATAATGCACAATACTGAACTGAAAATGTAATGTATGGTATTCTGACCATTGCACCTGGTATTTTATGATTCTAAATCAACTCACTAATGGATGGGTAGCAACTGGAACCTTCGTATCTCTTTGACAAAATATTAATTTTTAATAGTCACAGAAGCAATGTCTTCCTCCAGAAGAGACTTAAGAAAAGGGATATTCCCTCAGATGGCCCCATGCACTATTTCACCACTGTTGTCACAGCAACCTCTGAGGTGTGGAATCCACATGACTCCTAAAGCATGGACTATCATCACTGGGAATATGTCAATAGATATCAGGATTTCAGTACCACATGGAAACTTAAAATGTATCCAAATACATCATATTCATATTAGATAATACATCCATATTGCTGTCAATACACATTGTACTCAGATCATATTACTAATACATTCATATCCATGCAAATATGACAGAGCATGGGAATGGGCAAGAAGGATCAACGTATTAACTGCTGACACAGAACATTAATGTACAGACTGCTGGAAGCATAAATGGCCTATTGCACACAAATGCATTCCAGTCTGGTCTACAACTAGTCTAAGGATGTACAGCAGAACTATTAATACGAAAAATAGTGGCTGCTACTAGCTGCCGCGCAAAGTGGTTAGGCTGGGTGGTCATGGGTTCAATTCCCATCAGAGTCATGTGGGATTTTTCTGCCCTGACTGGCTCCTACCCAGAGTTCAGTTTACTATGGGCTCAGTTGGGAAGACTGGGATCACATAGTCAAATTTCATCCACATAATGGATGCGTCTCTGAGAGTGTTGCTGAAATTTCCTGACCAACACGGCAGGTGTCTGCATCTCTCAGGCCTGGTTGACGCCAGGATATATTATGAAAAGAAACATAGAGTACAGCTCTGTCGTTGTCTCAGACCTGAATGGAAATCTGTAGCATCATCTTCATTATCCTCATTCTCACAGATAAGCATAAAAAAAGAAGTCTTAAATTTTGTGGCCCTTCATGCCCTGCTCTCATAGTGACCTCAGTTTCGATGTCCTCTCTATGTGGCCTTGGTTTGATTCGTTCAGGGTCACTGGTGACCTCCAAAGGGAGAGCTTGCTCATGCTGGCTCCACAACTAAACAATTATTGTCATCGGTAGGGGGGCTTAATAGGTGGTGTCCTGCATATGTCAGATCAGAACAGGCACCACTGAACACCACCAAAGTGACTCCGCAGCAGTGCAGTGTCTCCTCCGATGGGTTGCCTCTTGACCACTTGACCCTGACTGCTCCCTGTGGACCGCCAGTGCTGGGGCTGTGGCTGTGGAAAGGGAGATGGAATGAGCGGTGTGGCTGGTGGGTCCGCTGACACTGAGGTGGCACGGAAGATGGGACAGCAAAAAAAAAGAAAAGAAAAATAGTGGCTGCTACACCACTAGACACACACCAAAAAAGTCATCAAGTTTTCTTCCACACAATGACAAATTTCTGAATGTGAGAGACAATCAACAATACACAAGAACATACTGATGAACATACCATTGCATACATGCAGGCGCACACACACACACACACACACACACACACACACACACACACACACACACACACATTTCCTTCTTCAAAGTAAAATGCATTGCAAGTACTGTGTTCAAACTAAAAAAGAAAGCGGCTCCAGGCAACTTTCCCCTCAGATGGCCCCATGCACAATATCACCATTGTTGGTTCAACATCTGAGCAGTGGAATCCACATGACTCCGAGAAGCATGGACTATCATCACTGGGCAAACTTGGCATGCAATCACTACCCTAGTCTAGTCAGCTCTTTTAAATTAAAAAACAAATACTCATAAACATAAGTTATATGAATGCATAGGCATATGAACACCAATACTGCTGCTATCCGAGTAATCACTACATTTCAATGGGCAATAGTGGAATTGTCTTTTTTCTCCTCCAAGCATCTGGCTGCATGCTTCATGATCTTGTATTTCCATAATTCACTGAGCACAGACATGAATTACAGGATCTTCAACCTGTTTATCTGATCTTCAGCACTAATATACACACATAAAGGCTCTAGCAGATCTGCACATAGGTTGATCCAGAGATAAAACAAAAAAACCGCTCTCCACATTTCAACCATCAGACACAGAATTAAGTGTTCTAAGCATCTTTCAGTTTCAGATGCAAACTTTTTCTGAAAAGACTGCACAGAAACCAAAAATGTGGGGGAAAATGTTTTGCACAATGTAGTAACAAATAACTCCCTTTGACATTTGTGCAATATGATAAATATCAGTATTACCACCAATCTATCCACTACCTTGGTCCTCCTCCACAGCCCTTCTGTCTGCATCCTCGTCATCCTCCTCTCTCTCCATCTTCTTCTCCTCTTTGGTTTTCTTGGGCACAAGGTCACTGGTGTTCTGGTTGCATTCCCAGACACCCAGGTAGCCTCTTTTGCTGGCGCTGTATACCTGTGGTCATGTTAAAGATCTCTCTCTGTTGTTGGCTAGCTCTGATATAATTAAGACCATGTAATGAAATCAATTCCAGATTATCACCGACATTTCTGACTAAAAGAGAAAAAAAAAAAATTTTACTCTTATCATTCCCCTCTTTTTGTTTTCCAGTTTAAAAAAAAAAAATCATAGTGTTAATTCATGTATTCACATCACCAAATCTTACAATAAAAATGAATCAATAATTACCGATAAGACCCCTAATTAATACATTAAAAAGGCTCTTGAAAGAAAACTATTTGCCTTATTTCTAGGTCTAGATTTTCTAAGAAAAGATTTGTAAAGAATCAAAATTACAATCAGTAAACGGTGTATCTGTATACATGAAAACCCTCTAGGTTTCAACGATTTCACTCAGAACTCACTCTGCAATTAAAAAAAAACAAACAAACAAACAAACAAAACCTATGATTAAAAAATAAAAAAAAAAACACTCTTAGATTCACACACAATTTTTCCCATGACTTCAAACGTCAGTCAAGGATACGTTCATGGAGTTGTGTTCGAAGAATGCCCCAACAACAGCGTCTGTGTGTCCGCCCATGGAATGCACCACCAGATTCTCACACGGCGGCTGAACAGCTAACACCCGCGTGTTCATGTCCTTTGATCCTACCACGATCACCCTGTAGCAAAGCACATAAAACAGCATGTTAAAAAAAAAGTACACCTTGATCTGCGAATGCGCAGGTCCAGAGCTGAAAGAGTGTTAGAAACATGCAGCGTCAAGAAACACAAAATATCGCGTGATGTCCGTCAGAGGAGAGTGAAATTATGGATTGATTTAAAAAAAACTTACTTCAAAGAAAACAAGCAAATTCCACACATATTGCGTATAGTGGATGACCTCAATAAGCAAAGTTAATCAGCACAAGGATATTGATAATGTCTACATGCAATGACCTTGCAATTTTACCAAAAGCAGGGCAACATACAAAAGATGTCATTTTTCTTCATACCCTTTCTATAATAATGGGCAAAGTAGCCATATTTTCACTGTCTTCTCTGTATCTATAACATTGTGTTGCAAACTCTGACAATCCCATCCCCAACTCTGTTGCTATATATTTCATGCGTTTATCGATATTTGACATTAAATGGGTTTTCATTTCTCAGTTGAGTACAACATCTTTCAGAATTTGAACATCATCATGCTGTTTCTGCTATCTCCAATAGATCTGACCTTCTAGAAAAGCACATAAATTCTTCAGTATCACTAACACCATGGTTTATCCAAACTTCACTGGTACCATATTTGTGTGTATGTGTGGCACCCAGTTTTTCTTACCCTTCAGTTGTAATTCAAGTAACATATTAGGAGACTGTTTAACAAGCAGAGGCATCTGGAGTTAGATAGACGATGGACTTGGAGGAGGGATTATCAAAAGAAAACAAACATGAAGCGCCCCCCCCCCCCCCCCCCCCCCCCCCCCCCCCCCCCCTAAAAGCAAACAAAGAAAACCAGAGCAAAAACAAAACCCCATGAAAGTAGGTCCAGGTATGCAGAAGAAAACAGTCAGAAAATCTTGTTTGTATTCAAACATACAATAAACGTTAAACACTATTTCCATCATTCATACTGAAAGCACTAAATGCCAGTGGGAAGACTCCAAAACACATCTACCTAGTCTCAATTCTTCCTGTAGTAAAGCATGTCATTTTCCTGTTGCTTCCTCCAAGGCACGAACAAAATGTGGTCTACATAAAATGAAAATGAACACAAATTATCCAGACACACTCACTTGGAATCAGATGACCAGTCGACACAGGTGGTTTCATCAAAGGCACCATAGAATGTACGATACAGAGAGAAAGGGTTGAATACCCGAGATTTCCCAGGGGCATGAAACATCAGCACCACTGTGTCTCTGGTCACCACAAATTTCCTGCAATGCCGCACCAAATGCAAGTAAATATCAAGATAAAAAGCACTGATTCTGAAGTAAACATACATATACAATGATATAAACACACATATTATGCTAAAACAGTAACAGTAATACCTGCCATCAGGTTCTGAAAAAAGTAAAAACTATTTGAAAGTTATTCACATATGCATACAGATCTAGATATGTTTACCAAAAGCTTTCCTTGATTGCTTTCTAATTACTTATTTCTCCTCAAAATTTACAAATTTGCAAAGCAAGTTTAGCCTCCTTTGCCCTGTGACACTTGATATGTACATACCATCAAATTTTGCCATTTAAATGATAAAATCTCTGAGCATGGCCTTTCGAAGATCTAATCTTAATCATGAGATACCACACTGAGCTAGCTATTAAGATCCCATTTTACAGTGACAAACATTATGGGACTATGACAGGACAATCCTGAATGTGGCTCATTTTAGGAGGAGTTGGATTAAGCAGTCCAGGAGCAATACTACCGCAAAGAAATGGAAGATGCTTTTTTCATCTTAAGTTACGAAAACCACCCTCCTTCCATCCCACTCCCAGGGACAGCAGTTCCAGCAACACATGTTCTGATACTGAAAGACACTAAACATTTACATCTTAATGTGATCAGAGAATGCTCCCACTTCCTAGACAGAATAAAGGATTATACTACAGTTTTGACTTCTTTTGTAGTCTGATGAATACTGCAGCTTCTTTGTGTTCATCACCAGTATTTAACCCTTTCAACTTTCAAAACGAGACCATAACAAAAAGACTTTACTACACACAGATATGTCTATTTACAACTTAAAAAATAATGTCATTTCCACATCAGCAAAATCTACAAAATAGGTCATTTCAAGGCAAAAACAGTGTATTAAGAATATGGTCATAAACATCAAAAGCTGCTTATTGATGATAATATCATTGGTTTTTCACAATCGGGTTTATCTTTCAAGACTGATGAAAGTCTTTTCATTCCCAAACAAAGACTGATGTGGAAAAGTTTTTGACTGGATTAATCAAACTGTGAAATCAGGGGACAGGCAGACAGCTATCTCCTGCATAATCATTACTGTTCCAAATGAAAACAGGTTGACGTATGAAAATGAACAATGTCAACATCAGATATAGTGTAACAAGCTTGCAACAACCGACAGCCATAAAAGATAATCTAAACACAAACTGATCATGCTACAATGTCACACAAAAGCTAGGACAATCTGAAAATGAAAAAAAAATTTCTGACAAAATTTATCTGATTAAAATCAAAATGCGGTTGGAATTTATACTGATGTCACACCTGTGCCAAACACTGATGATGGTTTCAATGGTCATTTCCCTTAAAACTTGATCTTAATCTGTGACTCGCAGGTTTGAGTTCTGTCTTAGCCAGGTGGGTGGAGTGCAATTTGCAAAGTCAGTATATGTGTAGACCTACTAGCTGTTGATTACTCTTTCCTTCTGCATACATGCAGATGATCAGGTAATTATGCATGCTAAAGGTCATGTAAACCCATGTCACTATTCAGTGACTTACATCAAGACAAACTATGTAACGCAGGTCACCATTCAGTGAGTTACATCAAGACAAACTACCCAGTATACACAAGGGCACCTGGAAGGGAGATGGAGATCACTAAACATTTCTCATAGTATACTAAACTGCTGTCATGAACACACAGATAGCAGCAACATCATTCATGTGTGTCACTGCACCTCTACAATCAATTATGATATATAATGACCCATTTTTTAACAGGATTCATACCTCCAAATAAAACAACTCAAGAGTTTTGTCAGACCTTTTCAAGGACTTTTAATCTAAATTTCAAAGGCTGTATATATTGAAAAAAATATAAGCCTTTATGCATACTTTGGTTGTTTTATAAAGTCATTTCAGTACAATTCCTTTAGGAGCAGATGCTAGGGAAGTGAATATTTTCAGCAGATACAAAATGAACTCGAAGTCTGCTTTCAACACATTATTAACTCTCAGTACAGTTTGGTGAGATTCCACCAAAATATGAACTGCCTCACCAAAAATCTTCATTTTTCAAGCACTTTGAAATATTCATGAACGCTAAAGTCCAAATCTCAAAGATGTTTTATTTCATTGAAAACAAGTCCTCAAAACTCATGAACTTTTAGACTTGTTAAGGATGTGTGTATGCCCAACAGTAGGTATGAGGAAGGTCATTTGTCCTCGGCTGAGAGACAAGGCATAACTTACTTTCCATCAGGACTGAAGCTGATGTGGTTCACCTTGTTGTGGAAGTGGTAGGTACCAATCACACTCCTGCTCATCAGACTGCATAATGAGGCTTCACCTGCGACACAAATAAACAGTCCAATGGGAATGACATTTTCTCATTTTCTCTGTGTGTGTGTGTGTGTGTGTGTGTGTGTGTGTGTGTGTGTGTGTGTGTGTGTTCAAGTTTATGCATACATAGCAGTGGTAGGATTTTTTATATCTGTTAACAAGAAAGTCAAATGAACCAGCCGCCGTGGCGAAGTGGTTAGCGTCGCGGACTCCCGGCTGGGAGGTCGTGGGTTCGAATCCCATCAGAAGTCATGTGGGTTTTTTCTGCCCGACCGGCTCCTACCCAGAGTTGAGTTGCTGCGAACTCAGTTGGGAAGACTGGGACCACACAGTCGAGTTTCATCCACTAAATGGATGCGTTTCTGAGAGTGTTGCTCAAATTTCCTGACCAACACTGCAGGTGTCTGTATCTCTCGGGCCTGGTTGACGCTGGGATATATTATGAAAGGAAGCGTAGAGTACAGCCCTGTCATGTAGTCTCAGACCGAAATGGAAATCCGTAGCATCATCATAATCATCCTCATTCTCATCGATCAGCATTAAAAAAAAAAAAGAAGTCTTAAATTCTGTGCCCTTCATGCCCTGCTCTCATGGTGACCTCAGTTTCGATGTCCTCTCCACGTCTGTGGCCTTGGTTTGGTTCCGTCGGGGTCACCGGTATCGGCGAGTCCATGGAGGCTGTCGTTGGACGGACGTGGTGTGGCGCCCTCCCGGAGGGAGAGCTCACTCACGCCGCCGGCTCCGCGACTAAGCAATTATTGTCGTCAGTAGGGGGCTTAGTAGGTGGTGTCCTGCGTATGTTAGATCAGAACAGGCGCCACTGAACACCACTGAAGTGACTCGGCAGCAGTGCAGTGTCTCCTCCGGTGGGTTGCCTCTTGACGACTTGACATTGACTGCTCCCTGTGGATTGCCGGTGCCGGGGCTGCGCGGGGCCGACCGGCTGTGGCTGTGGACAGGGGGTCGGAATGAGCGGCGTGGGTGAATGAATAAATAGTGTGTGTGTGTGTGTGTGTGTGTGTGTGTGTATGTGTGTGTGTGTGTGTGTGTGTGTACATGTTTGTGAGCATGTACGCGTGTGTGTGTAGTTTTCTGACTGCCAAAATGCACGTCTGTATACATCTTGAGTCCACCTGATGTTGGAATGTAATCTGTTTGCAAAACATGACGTCTTGAGGCAGGCTTAGGCAACTAAATTTGCTTGACAAATAAGTTCTAAAAACATATCTCCTGGATTACCACTGTCATTTCGCTGGGAATTGAATTAAAAATATACCATAAATCTGTTATGTTAGGGTTGTCTTTTTTTCATTCTTTTTGTTGCTTACAGCTATAATTTTTAACGTCAAATGATTGTTGACTTTGTCCTTCCCAATCACTTTAAAGAAATTGACACATTCAAGATAACCCCGCTGATTCCAAATGAAGTTACTTTTCAATGTACAGTGGCCCCTAGTCAATGTCATCCAGCCATTTGTCTAAGTGGTTCACATTCGTCTGTAACTCAGCTGCCTTCATCACCATATTCGTCACTTTGCTACTCAAATCTTCATTCCACATAATTACATAACACAACTGCTTACGAAAAAGAAAAGTGTTGAAAACAGTAAACAAAGGTGGTGAAATGGAGGGCGGTGGGGATGGGGAGTGGGTTAAATGGAAAGAAAGTGACCCACAGCGCTGTTGCCTGCACTGAAGAAAATAATTTCATTATCATATCTGGGAATGTACGGTGCATTTACTAAGTTGCTTGGTTTGGTTTTGATTTTAATGTTCGAGATGTTTGGGATCCACTGGAAATGAAAAAGAAAAAAAAAGATGCAGCAGTATCTTTCAAATCTAAGACTATAGAAAAACTTCATAAGGCAAGAGGAATTTTTGAAACTCTAGCTCAGCTGGCCAGCGGAAATATTCAAACTTCTTTAGCCCATGGCTGTGCATGGGACACTAGGCAAGTGAAATAATAAGTTCATAATGTGAGTACCAAAGATAAGGGATATAAGACAATTCTGCATTTAATAATTTAAAAAATTATTTAAAAAAAAACCCCACAAAAAAAAAAAAACACAACAGCCAATATAATAACACACATGCACAAAATTTGTATAACATTAGGAATCACAAAAACTACAATCACAAAGTAAAGTATCATCACAAAGAATTATTCCCAACCAAACACATGGAGCAAAATTTAAAAACAGAGGGTGTTACCAAGGACATTGACAAACAAAGCACAAGACAAGACACAATGCATTTCGACCTACTGGGTCTTCTTCAAGCAAAAACAGATAACATTTAACATTTAGGACAGTACGAACAAAGAACAAAGAACGAAGATTACAAACACATGGAGCTAACAGTTGAAATATACTCAGTACAAAGCTGGAGAGATGTGTACCTTCATTGACGAGGATCATCAGGCATCCATCAGGGGAAATAGCCATGGCTGTGAAGTTCAAGTGACCTTCGATGGCAGAGTTTCGATTTGCTGCTGTGTAACATAAATTGATATGAACACATGCAATCAACAACGATTACATGCACGCACGCACATGCACACACACACATACACACACTCACACACACACACACACACACACACAGTGACACACACACACACACACACACACACACACACACACACACACACATGCGCGCGCACAGACACACACACACACACACACACACACACACACACACACACACACACACACACCCCTAGATCTCCATTATGATTTTGAAACATCATGTCCACACAGAAAGTGAACAATGGACATCTTGCCTTTTGAGCTGACCAAACAAATGAAAATACAATCACCAATGTAAATTATCATTTTCTTATCAGTTTCTAAAGGTTCAACAGTTAACCATTATTTAGTTATTAATATGATACAAGTTCTACAAGTTTAGCAGTTGACCTGATCTCTGTCATTGTGCCCTGACTTGCATTCATTGCGACTTTTCACACCAATTTTCCATCTGTCAATAAATAAAGGTGGTTCAAACAAGCCTTGTGTATGACCACTTTTGTTGTTTTTCTCTAGCATATAAAATAACAATCAAGAGATAATGTTATATGGGAAAATCCAGGTCTATATTTTCACTCATGAACAGTTCTTAATGCAATGTTGATATTTACTATAGAAAACAGCCTCACAGACCCAACACGGCTTTTCACTTAACACTAATTATATTTGATGCTCACAGAATGAAAGCGTTTAAAATCCAAGTCTTCTGACAATGACAATGTAACCCCTTTGCCTCCCTTCAAGCAACTGCAATTTTTGAAACCTTTCAATTTGACGCTGTCTTTCTATGACCTGTAATACTTTAACTTGTGTTAATTGTGCTAACTAAATAATTCAATTCTCAAAAAAAAAAAATATATATATATATAAAACCATTCCTGACATGCATGCATTTCTAGTTTCCCATCTTTTTATGATCCTGATTGCACATCTATTACCTTAAAACAACAGCTATTGTACATATAAAGAAAAGGACATGACACTCCAGAGCAACATCACCTCTTAATCATGTGAGTCTTGTGACAGAACATCAGACCTGGCTTTCAATACCATGACTAGTTCTGATGCAAGAACTAGGAACTGAAAAAGCGATACTACTGCACATCAAAGTTTCATCACCATTACACTATTACAAAATAAACAATGAGCACCATCATGCTTTCTGCTGAAATTCTTGTCAATCGCTTTAACCAACTGGCGTATGATTGCACACAAAAATGCCAGTCACAGACTTCTCACACTCTCACAGCTAGTTTGCACATGTACAAAGCTTTGACTGGTATGTAATATAACTGCTCTTAAAACTCTCACTAAATATTACTGTATTCAGAAAGCCCTAAACTTCAAATGATATGCAGGTAAATGGACAAAATGGAAATCAGGTAAGATTGGGAAAGATGCAAGACTACATGGCAATAGTAACTTGAGTGTCATATCTAACCACTGGTGAAATTCACTCTCATTTATACGTTATAATCAATAAAACGAGATCTATATGTTTTAAAACGGAAACATATACGATACAGGAACATGCAAAATTTTCAGTTCTAAATCATTTAGAATTAAAATCTATACAGTTTCACTCTCATAAAATATAATCAAACAGAAACATACAGTGAAAGTCTCTCAAAATAGATGTAAACAAAAAGTAATAGATAAATCATTTTTTAAATCAATGAAAAAATGTAAATACCTAAAACAATACCAATAGTCTTGACTCTAAGACAGAATGTGAAGAGGGGAACCTGTTCCTAGCAAACAGCAAAGATAGTTTTGCCACTGTTCAAAGGCACCAGTAAGATAGTTACGCAAGTCATGTTTCATCAGACGATATTGCCTTTCCTTGGTTTTCATATTGCTTTAAATCTTCTCTTTTCTTTCTTTTCTCCAAGACTGTCTTTTATTTCATCTTCTCGCTCTTTAAATTTTTTTTTCTATTACTCTGATGTAAAAAAAAAAATGCAAGTTGCTGCAAGTGAAGCAACCACATGTGAATGAACTCTTGTACAAGTGAATGCATGCACTGAACATTAAAATTGTCTTAAGTGATCTTACTCACAGCAAACTAGATGAAATGGCATAAACAGTGAAATTAGAGAATAAACTCAGAGCCAAGATTTACTGTTGAAAAAAGGAAATAGTAAGGCCGAAACACTGTGCCTCAAATCTGAAAAAAATGTCACTCGGGTGTTCCTGGACAAGTTCTGCATGATTTAGATTTTTTTTTTTTTTTATTTACTTTGCCCTGTCATCAAAAAAATTCATGCACTGATGTGACACTGCTTGCATTAACTTTGGGACTCGGTACCAAACAAGAGTGTGCAAGACAGACATTATATGAGTTGACACTTAACAAACAATTCTTTTTAAAGATAATTTATGTAGTTGGTTTGATGTATTTAAGCAAAATCAAAATGCTAATTGTTTTCATTTTTAAAATGCAGATAACAAACTGACAGTGTATATCAAGAGGCACCATAAGCCATACTACCACTACAGGTGGAATAGGAAATACAGAATGATAAATATATATAATATATATATATATATATATATATACTTACTTACTTCTTGAGATCAAACACACTGACCCTGTTACCAACAGGGGAGGCAACTTTAAGTCCATCTGGCAGAAATTCAAGGTTACCTTTTCGGTATGCAGCACCGAGGAGATTGGAAAACTGTTAAGACAGACAACAATCAATCACTGAATCAGTAAGGGAGTTCATTACTCACTCTCATTCAAATCGTCAAATGCATCCATCCATACATCAATCAATCAGTTATTACATCACTCATTTAAAATCAAATCAAATTGTTTTACAAATTGACTCTACAATAACTTTTAAAATCTAAACAGTGACAGTTAGTCACCAGTTAACAAATAAATTTATGAACAATGAAACATAAATCTGAAAAAATGATAGTAATGGACAGAAGAAAAAAAGGAAGAATAAAAAAACAAAACCAAGAATTTCACACACACACACACACACACACACACACACACACACACACACACACAGACACACACACACACACACACACACACAGTCACACACACACAGAGTCACACACACACAAAGAGTCACACACACACACACACACACACACACACACACACACACACACACACACACACACACACACACAGACTTAGTGAGGCCCATGAAAACCACTGATTTCTATAAACAAAATTCTTAGACTAACAAGAGTCTGTTTTGTTTTATGCATTACTACTGGCTCTGTCCATGGAAACTCCGAAGAGGGCAACTGAGTCACTGACTGTGCTGTACAATCTCATTGTCTGGTTATTGCCAAACAAACAAACATGACACCTTCCATCCCATCCTCCTGATTCTTCTCCCCATTGTGTCCGCTACAGCTGTTCTTGACACTAATTCATTTTTCCTAAACTTCATGTTTTCAACATCCTTCTAAATCTGTTTCTTCGTCCCACCTCCTCGCTCCATCTATCTTATCATCTCTCTTTTTTCTCAAGCTTTCCTTCCTCCTCCCTGTATATACTGATAACCTGGACAGAATTTGTTGGAGAAGGCAAGGGGTGTTTTTAACCTCAACTCCATGGAACTGAAAAAGTGAAAGGGTGAAAACCAAGTCAGACCTGTGCTTGATTACCTCAAAACTGGTTGTGAAGTATTCATTTGCCCATGACTGCCTTGCCCAGAAAAAATGTTTTATTCTAAATATTTCAATCAGTCAGTTCACGGTCATCTTATTCACTGTCCATGCCCTTTCATCTCTACCTCCTTCTGATCCTTCTCTCCTTCATATCCCCTCTCTCTCTTCATCCCTGTCTATTCCCTTCATTTATGTCTCATTCACATATATGTCCAGTAAATGGCGCTACTAAGATAGCTTACTCCCCTTGAGTAAACAATCATGTTTTCCCCCCTTTTGGCTTTCATATTTTAACATGAAAATATCTTTTTTCCCCCATCATGTTAAATACTATTCATCAAACTGAAGCTCAGCATGAAGGGACACTTGTGTTTCTATAAACTAAATGTAGGACAAACTGATTCAAAATCAATACTACATTCATATCAGCTTCAAGTGTATATAATAACCACAGTTACTACATTTACAAAAATGCACACAGATGAGGAAGGCTTACAGATACTCATGATGGACTTAGGGTTTGAATGTATATTAAGGTCATGATGCAGTCACCATATCAAAAACATTTAGTATTACAAAATTTAGGACAACCTTGGGTTTAACATTAACCATTGCCTGAGTGCCTCAAGGGGCAAGTGCATTCCCATGCTGGGCAAGTGAAGTTCATTCAGAAGTTGCCTGACTGAACAAGTGAAAAACACACACACACACACACACACACACACACACACACACACACATTTTTTCATGATCCCAAGGCCATTGCAAAGGCCATCAGGAAGTCTTGAACAGACGATGTTTCGTGTTTTCATCTGACAGGCTCAGCTGTGTAAAGACAGAGTTGTGCAGACTATTAGTCTTAAAAAGCCAGTGATTATTCATCTTAAAATCATCTACGGCTAGCTGGGCTGAGAAAATGCTGTTTTGAACCTGAGTCAGCCCCAACTAACCACACAGAGAAGTGAAAGTCACATGACAAAATAAATCAGACCATCAAAAAAACAACATATTCTGAAAAAAAGAAACAAACAGCATTTTCGGTTAGCTCATATCATATCAATCTCATCATATGATATCTTATCATATTGTTTTAGAGGCACTATAGGTTTGACGCCTTTTTCCTTTCTGAAGTGGTTGTTAATTCATAACCTGAATAAATTAAATCTATTGTTGTCAGCAGTCTAAGGCTTTTATGCATTATCTTATCACAAACTCCAAGTCCAACTTTGTCGAGTAGACATGCATTTTGAAGAACTGTGATTTTTAACTTTCACTCTTTTCTAATACATATTATAATAGCATTCAATACTGTTAAATTAGCATTAAATTAGCATTCAATACTGTTAAATTAGCATTCAATTAGCATTAAATTAGCATTCAATACTGTTAAATTAGCATTCAATACTATTAAAGTATGGCACCTTAGTGGCCTTTAAGTTAATGTCATCTGCAAAAATTGTATATATTACAGTTTTCATAAGTCAGCATTTTCATCATTAATAAAATATATCATGAACAGAGTGGAAGTAGACTGGAACTGATGATGTATCCTTGTCAAACACTACCAGTCACACTTTCCAAGTTACCTTAATATCTGAATACAAACACATTTGCATTCAGTACCTACTGAGTACACTTACTTAAAAGTCTGTATCCGAGCCACGACCCAATCGCAAACTCCATCCTTTCATTTGATGTAGTAGTCTTGAATGTGAGACAGTATCATTACTATCAAATTCAAAAGCCTTAAAATGCAGAGCTAAATATTAAATTAACAGCACAGATATATGTGCACCATCATCAAACAAGGACACGATCATTATAGTTTATAAGCAATTTTTGTGATGCAAGCGCAGTCTTTCTTTTTTTTTTTTTTTTTTTTTTTTAACCCAAAACAGTCTTTTCATTGTAAGATCTTGTTTATCAAAAGCCCATGGATACACAGCATGACAAGTAAATCTCCTACCAGTCCTAGCCAATTTTGCACACAACTGATGTCACTCACTGGACAACAATTGCCTGCATCATTATCTTTTCTTAGGCAGGTTTAACCTCAGCCTTTCCCACTTAGATGGCAGCTTACCTTCTTCAACAGATCTATGAAATTTTATGGAAAGGCTTGCTCAGGATGTAACCTTCAATTTTCATCCAGCCCAGGAGACTTGCCCGCCTTCATCGACCAAAGCCTGTGGTGTTAATGTATTACTTCTGCACTAACAGTAACTTGAGTCGTTCTGGGAACTAAATCTGGAATAATTGCACCAGTTTATACACGACTAAAAAACGACGTTCAAGATGAGCTTTTTTTGGTCTGATTTCGACAGTCTAAGCATTCTGATACCATGCTCTGTGTTTATTCTTTGACTAACAGATCAAATGAAGTTTTCTTTCGGGGTCTATGTAGTAAGTACCTTCAGTGCTTGTATGAAACGTTCATCTGAACTGACATTTAACATTTTCTTTATTTCAATGTTAGTGGACACTGGCAAAGACCATAGGTGCCAGAATAAACAAGTTTAATTGTGGGCCCTCAACACTCGAGAAGAAAGTCAAGGATTCTGAATATAACCCCAACAACATTTACATTTTTCGCATACTTTATACAGCTGAACGCTTGCATAATACGAAATCCACTTACTTTATATGAAAATTTCATTCTCAAAATTTGTTTTGGTTCCTCAGCTTGTGCCCCCACCACGTGAAACAGGGAAACCGGAAGTGTTTCTCATGTGTATTCTGGTTGGTTTGAGCTGAAGAAAATTACCCAATCAAAATGCATGGCACAAATCTTCTGCAGTTGTAATATTGTGAAAGTCACATGATCTGACGATCCTTCTGCATTCGCCATTTTACAGATAGAGCGAATCGACTGTGTCTGTAGGCTCATCGTCAGCCTTGTGTGATTGTCTCCGTTTTGCGTAAAGCTCTATATATTCAACGAACTACATCATGGATGGCAACACTCCATTCAAGTATAATCCAGAAGCTCCTCCATACACATCATTTTTCGGCATCGTCGGTGTGACAGCAGCGATGTCTTTCTGTGGTAAGTTCACGACGTTTTGTTACGCTAAACCCGGACCGGCAGTCACTGAATGACAATGTTTTGCACCTTAGTCTCGTCAGATCTATTGTGTGTAATATTACCGTTATATTTACAATAACAGAGTAGGTGAATGTAGTTAAGAAGTGAGGCAATCACACAGAGATTAATCAGTCCTGGTACTTGATTTGACTTGAGCTTCTTCATGATCTTATCGTTCGACTATGTTGACAACAACCGTCCCCTCCCCTTTCCTTCAGAGAGATGGCAGTTTTTGTCATCTCATTAATATGAACACACCCGTATGTTTTAGATCCCACTGTGGGTTACTCATACCATAAGTTTTCCGGAATCATAAGCCGTTGAAATGATTTATCCACTTGGGCTTTTTTTTTTTCTTTCCAAGTCGAATTCACGCTGATCTGCTTGACGGGCAAGGTATGCAAGAACCAGTGAAAGGGAAGCACGAGTGCAGAAACTCTGTGTTGGAGTCAAGTGACTTCCACTGTTCAGTTTGCAAGTGTACTGTCACTATGTTACAACACATCCAGCCTCTTAAGTTCAAGCATCACATTGTAATGAATAATGATATTGAAGTGATTTTTTTTTTTCTTGTCACTCTGTCTAGTAAGATCATAATGTTAATTATAATGATTTATAATGATATTGAAGTGATTTTTTTTTCTTCTTCTTCTTCCTTAAAGGCTGGTTCACTCAAAAACGAGTAGGTCACCAGCACGCACGTTAAAAAATAGAATAATGTTAATAAGTATTAAAATTGAAGTCAAGAAATTGTATGCGTTTTTTTCACTTTTGGGAATCAAACTGGTAGACAACGTTGATTGGATAAAATGTAGTACAGGATTTGAAGTTATGCTCATGTTCCAAACACTTCTCATTTCTTTGGTTAACTTTGAAAAAAAAAAAAGTCAGTTTACAGAGCAAAAGGGAACTTTAAGTTTTATATGAAGTGCTGCATGTTGTTTCAAATGTTATAACTGCAGAAATAATAAAACTTATGAAAAATGAAATGATTTAGTTTAGCAAAATCAAAAGTATTCATTACCATTGTAGGTGTTGATTGAGCCACATGTTACAAAAAAAAAAAAACAACACCAAAAAACCAACAGACCATGACAACTAAAACGTAAGTAAAACAATCCATTTCTTAAGTAACTTTCACAAAGATCAAGGGTTTTTTTTTTTTTTTTTTTCAAACAAAAATTCTCATACTTTAAGTAAGATATGTATTCTTATAATATTAATAATTATAAAGATTATTTTTCTTACAGAGATTTGTGGTTCATATGATAATGTCAGTAAATCTAATTGCATTAAAGTAAAAGAATAAATCCACCCATATCAGTAATCACCCATATCAGTAATATTAAGAATATTTCATAACACATAGCGTGTTTTGTCAATGTTATGCACAGATTACAGATGATGATCAAAAGCCAACCAAATAATGCACAGATTTATAATGACATAGATGACTGTATAAGTGTATTAGTTTTGGCAGAAAGTCCACTAGGTCAGTTGACTGGATCCAAATCATCCAAGTCTGATTACAAAATTTGGAGAGAGGGAAAAAGTCTGTTCAGTATTCAGATACTGTCTTTCCAATGATTTTTACACACTAACATAAAGTGTGCACTGCAGTATTACTAAGTAATACTCCACTTCCGGGAGCCTCAGTAACAATTTCACAGCAGTTTTTTCTTGCTGTCTGAAGTAGGTTGTTACAGGCTTGAGGATAGCAAGCAGTGTTACGTGACTGTAATCAGTGCATAAAAACGTGGGTGTTCTGAAACATTCTTAATTTTATTGTTCAAATGGGTTTTTGATTTTGTTTATTTAGATCAGTATCTTTTGAAAGTTCTTCACACAGTAAAAGAGTCAAAGAAGATTGAATTATTAACAGAATTGGGTAGTGGATACTTGTACAGCAGTGCTCTGTCCCCAGAAATGCTCTTGATGTTTTATAGAAAAAAAAGTAACATATAGATTACAGATATTACAGATAATCTATGCAAACACAGTACATCAATATTTCACATGTAAATACCAAAGTGAATGTAAGAAAACTATACACAAACACACATTTCTCTTAATTCTTGCATATGAACACACACAATCATTTAAGTATGATTCAGTGCAAAGTTCAAAAGAGCATATAGTATAGATGGACATACCAGCTGACGTGTTGCTGAGACTGATGAGAATGCAATGATGTTTTTTTTAAGGCGGGATTGAAGAGAGGCATGGGAATCTGAGTGTCAGAGCATGAATTTGAATCAAAGTATCAAATTCAGTGTAGCTTGCGATCATGCAGGTTGAATGCTTGCTGAATGTTTTGCTGTGATGTAAGAAAACTTGAAATTTTGACTCCTTGGCATGAAAGTATCATATATTCCTTGTTATTAAGCTCTTTTGCATTGAAAAATACAAAACATCTCAATAAATTAAGAGGGGAAAAAATCCATTTGCTGACACTGGTGACAGATGAAGTGAAGCTAAATATGAGATGTGACTGCATCTATAACTGGTACTGTAGAAGGAAAAACATGAGAGATTTTTTTTAACCCGGTCACCTACCCGCCGCATGGCTAATGAGAATAACAACTGAACTGCCTCTAGTTACAAAGGGCATATTTTAAGTTATATACCGCTCACTTGCCATTCCAGGAGCTCCTGATCTGCATGCTTTCCATTCCTTAATCCAAACGAAAAAAAAAAAAAAAGTTTTTGAGTTAGTAGGTTAGGCATCCAACAGCTTTCATTTCATTATAATGAAAAGATCATTCCAGTGATCATCAATGTTATGATAATTATGAATTGATATTCAGAGAGTCTAGGTTTAAAGGATAAAACTTACCTTGAACACATTGAAACAGGGGAGAAGAAAGAGAGAGATATAGCTTTAACATATACTGATATAGCTCCTCCTGTTATCAAATGTGAGCAGCAGTTTTCAGGAATTTTTCTCCAGTATAATGCTGCAGACTGCAAACTCTTTTAGCTGTATGTGGCCAGGAGGTAATGTTGAGTACTGCTGTTTATAGAGTTATATGTGTCATCAGGTTAATTGTATTACATGTTAAATGTATTTAGTCATTAATCTGTGATTTCTGGATCAGTATGTTTTTTGGTTTCAGTTTTTTGTTTGTTTGTTTGTTTTTTTTTGGTAGCTGCCAATATTAGCTTATTGTGTTTAAGCAAACTTTTATTTCTCTGTTTATTTGTTCATTATGTGTGTGCTTTCTTTTCAGTAAGAAATCTGACTGCATGAGTGTATGTGAGTGTTGACATGTGTTGGGGTATCGTTTCTTTTGCGCTTTTTCAGTACTTCTCACATGTGGTCAGTAAAGCAGACCACAGGGCATTAAGAAACTTTCATTTTTTTTTTTTTTTTTTTTTTAATGCCTTGAATGCATTGTAATGTTGTGTAATGATACTTTCTGTTAGTACAATGTGAAAGGCAGGCCTCTAAATTTCAGCCGATGTGAAATTGTAAAGTAGAGGTTACAGAAATCTTCAAAAAAATCTTTCCTGGAGTTAAAAAAAAAAAAAAAATTCTGAATGTTACGTTTTTCTGCTGTTGATTTTTATTGTATAATCATTTAGTAGATTTAAATTACAAGGAAAAAAAAATATTAGTTTAGAACCCATACTTTGAATACAGGCATTGTCAAGATAAGCAACTTAACAGTTTGCATGAAACTGAGACTGTTACAGTGTACATGTTATTTCCTGTGTTTTTCAGCCTTAGGTGCTGCTTATGGAACAGCCAAGTCTGGCACTGGTATTTCAGCCATGGCAGTGATGCGTCCTGAGCTGATTATGAAGTCGGTCATCCCGGTGGTTATGGCAGGTATCATCGCCATCTACGGTCTGGTGGTTGCTGTTGTCATCACCCAGAGCATGTCTTCAGATGAGTCCTACACCCTTTACAAGTATGTGAAAAGGATGCCTTTTTGTTGTGCCCTGTACTAAATTCATGGCTGCTGTGAAATGGAAAACAAGTTTGTGTAAGACTGTATTGCTGTGTGTATAAACTGTAAGATTGAAGAGATGAAGAAGTAGATCATATGTGGAAGAGAGGTAAAGAGTGTTTGTAAGATCAAAAGTGCTGTCTGATGTGTAAGTTCATAGTGCATGCATAGGAAAAAGTTTAAAATACCTTGAGAAGTTATACCTAATCCAGAGCCAAAAAATAAAGCTAGTGTATAGCATAGAATTGCTGTATGAATTGATAGCATTGAGTGATTGATATACTGTATTTATTTGTGAATATGGAATAGAGAAGTACGCATATGATATGTTCTAAAATTTCCCAGGAAAACAATCTTTGAAGGTGGTGGTGATTATAATCATGCACAAATATGCTTCTCTGACACATGAATTCACATCCAACGCTTTAGAGTTCAGACCAGTGCAACAGAATTTCTTGTAATGCAGTGATTTTCTCTGGTATGCTGTGATACTTTGAGCAGCATATCACGTAAAAGCGCTTTCATGTAATCTGACGCGATCTAAGTCGACAAAATCATAATCTCGACGTTTTAGAATGTTCTGAATCAATGAACACCTTCTACTTGAGAACTGTTCTCCATGGAAAACCGTAAGTCTTCGAAATAGTCTACCCTGTTTAAGGTTGGACTGCATGATCATGTGATTCAGTCAAACATAACAGTGGCTGAATTACCACTGGTAATTCTCACTCATAGATCTGCATCTCTGACGCATGAAATTCCCATCTGACGCTCTGAATTCAGGCTAGTGTGTCACAAAAATATACCAAAATTTACTATGCATACTGATTTTCTTGTCCGGCCACGATCAGAGTGGTTACAAATGTAACTTACCTCAGCATCTTAGAAGGTTCTGAATTGATAAACAACTTCTGTTTGACAACTCTTCTCTACTGAACAGAAGAGATGTCAGAATAGACTACCCAGTCTTGATTGGACCATAAGATCACATGATTCAGTTTAAGTGCAAACAGCAAGAAAAACAGTATGAAATTCAGCTTTTCAGAATCGAAATAGACAGTTCAGCTGTGGCTTGCGGGCAATAATCCAACGAATAGAAACTTAAGTCGAGCGAACTATCATGACCAGTTCGGTTATTTAAAATGGTTCCGTTACAGACATATGAATGTGTTGTGCACTGCACAAGAGTGCTATGTTTACATTTTTCTCGATGGTTCCACGAATAATCACCACTTGCCTTTGTCACCACTAAGCTTCTAATGATCATTGCATGGCAGTTGGAATATGGTCAAGCTATGAATTATTTCAACACTATTGACTAAGGAAATGGTTCACATAGTGGAAATTCTGTGATGATATTCAAAAGGATTTTCACACAAATCAAGTTTCACTGTGAAAATCCTGATAGTGTAGGTACTCGCATTTATTCATGTTAGTTGATAATACTTTACTCACACTGAGACAGGAATCTGAATGAATATTAAGCACAATCTGGAATGTTTTATTAACTTTGTTATTAGCACCTGTTTGCTTATCTATGAAAATTTCAGTCTCTTTATGTATTTATGTGTGTAGGCTAATTAGGCACGCGTGTGTGTGTGTGTGTGTGTGTGTGTGTGTGTGTGTGTGCGTGTGTGTGTGTGTGTTTCACTTAATTTTCAAGCAGTTATAAATGGTGACCCCTTAAATATTTTGTAACTCTGAAAATTTGGAAACGAGTTTTTCACACCAAGTCTGATCCCCTAACTTTGAGGAAATAATTATCACTGATTACATGGACAGACGAATGTGTTGTGCATAATACAAGAGTGGCCAGAGGCTCCACGGATTTTGATTGGTTGCCTCTTGTTTATCGCCAGGCTTCAAGTTATTGTTTGGTGACTGGAAATGTGGTTAAGTGATGAAATGTTTCAATTCTAAGGGAAGTGGGTCATGTAATAGAATTTGAGACACTTTTGATTTTGATCACTGAGGACATCCCGCATATCAAGTTTCACTGTTGAAATCCGGAACGTGTATGCAGCCCTTGTTTACATCATTACGTTATTTGGTATTAAGGATAGTTGAATCCATTTTTTTCTGGTTAGCAGCTGTTGAAAAGTTTAGGTTCTGGGGGTGAGTAGCCCTTGAAAAAATATTTTTAACTGTGATTTTTCTGTCTTGCAGGAGTTTCTTGCATCTGGGTGCAGGACTGAGTGTGGGGCTTGAGTGGACTGGCAGCTGGCTTTGCCATCGGAATTGTTGGAGATGCTGGCGTACGAGGCACTGCCCAACAGCCCAGGTTATTCGTCGGCATGATCCTCATTCTTATCTTTGCTGAGGTGCTGGGGTTGTACGGACTGATTGTCGCCCTTATCCTGTCTGTGAAGTAGAAAGGTGCTAAGGTGCTATGACCGTCATTGATGCAGAACAAGCTTTTTTTTCCCCCTTGGTTCCCAAGATGAAATAAGAGCATCAGAAGGCTTGCACTTATGTTGTGTAATCATTTTCTTTGGTGTGACAGTTCACATGTTGCCTCCAATTGAAAAAAAAATATTCAGTCTGGTAGTAGGGAAATACGAGTCATCTGCTGTAAATTGTCATTCTCAACAGCACTATTTATCTCGTATTATGTTAGTGCTCTCACCTTCATGCATACAAATACACAACATCTGAAAGGAGGAGGCAAATAGCTTGGAGCATAGCAAGAATATGATTGTCTGCAGGCCATTATTTTGTTTCACATTCAAACTTAACATCATGCCATGCTGTTGTACTGCATGAGAGATGGTTGACTGGTTTGATGAAAACCATGGATTGATTTACTCCATACAAGAAAAGTGTTGGAGCTTCAGTTAAGTTGCAGGCAGGAATCAGTGGAAGTGCACTGTGATGAGATACTTACTTTGAAATTCCCCCACCCCACCCCAGTCATACCTCCCCACCATTTCCCACAGTCTTGAAATGATGGTTGGAGTGGCTCAAGGCATTGTGTTCCAGAGGTAGCGTGTGTGTGGAAATAGTTTGACTGGAGTTGGAGCTAGTTACACATTTGGCTGATGTGACATAATTGTGTGTGTTACACAGCATAAACAGCATTCCCCCATCCCCACCCCCCCCCCCACCCTTTCTGTCTAGTGTATTAAAGGTGAAGCATTCCATATTGTATAGTTCAACACTCTAGCGCAACGGTTTTTTTTTTTTCGTCCATTTGATGTGTAGATTCATTATTGTGTATCTTGTTCACATGTCTGTTTATGATGATGTCCCTTGCCCCAGTTTTTGTGATAAGGAAATGGAGGACCCTGTGATTGATGTGTGAGAAAATAGATGAGTTCCCTTTTTTTTTTTTTTTCTTGTCAAACCTATGAGTGTTGTAATACTAGAGTGTGGGTCAAGCGAAGAATAATGCGCATGAGTGTAGATCTGTCTGGGTTCTGGCTCACATGCAAACATACTCGAACTATTTTGTTCATTTTCCAATGCAGGTCAGGGTAAGAAAATGTATGCAGCACCTGCATGCCATTATTTTTGTCACATGTTTATTAATATCCATTCTAAGAAATAAAGCAAACGTGAGACCCGCTCTAAATATAGTCTTGAACAACTGACGGTGATTGCTGAACTTTCAACCATCACAGTTAACTTTTTTTTAATTAAGAGGCATGATGACCATGTACAAAGCTGTAAGTTGCATTTGAATTCAGGCAAGTATTATGCACAAAGTAAGAAAGTTGCCAAGTTTTTCAAACAAAAAGCGCTGTTGCTGGGTAGTGTTGGGGAAAACAAAATACTTAAGACAAAAACTAGGTTGATGAAAGATTTTGTATTCTGAGTGTATGTTTGCCTGCTTCCCCAGTTGTAAGCAATGTGAATAGTGTAAAGAATTATGTTCTTATGGTGCATACTTTTGAGGTTGATCTCTTTTATTTGTGTGTTTCGCATCATTTTCTTTTCATGAGGCATCACAAGTGATAAAATTGTACAGGTTGCAGAGTGTATTATACCATTTGGGGAAGGGGGGGGGGGGGGGGGGGGGTATTTATCCAGAATTTCATATTTGTTTGCAATTTATTTCATTACAAAATTATCGTCCGCATGAGACTCTGATTGCCCTACATGCATAATGCTGCAAAGTCGGATACCTTTTTTTTTTCTGATTTTTTTTCCTTCATAATAGTCATATTTATTTTGAAGTCTTGAATGTCATTGCTCCCAGCTCAGTATAACTTCTCAAATTTAGAATTTGGTAAACAGCTGTAAAATATTAGTAACCAGGTGTTCATCTTCATTGCTGTTGTTTTGAGGGGTCTTTTTTTCTCACCTATGTATTAGATCTTTGGCAGTTGGCTTAGTGCGCTGCCAGTTTTATTCATCTGATGTTGTACATGCTGGTGTATTTGTCATTAAGAGATGAATAAAGTTTCACCACCGATACATACAGCTGCATGTGTGCATCCTTTCCTTGTCATAATTGAAAGGGACGTGACTATCGTATCATCAGAATAATCAGCCATCAGTAAAGAGCTAAACAAAAGCCCATTTACGGAGCAGTTTGTATTTGTTTTTTGTTTTCGTTTTTGGTTGTTTTTTGTGGTGCGTTTACACAGAAGCAGGATACCGATGAAGATGCATGCACACATCAGTTTCTTTTTTGTGGAGATTTTACACAAAAGCATGTGAAAGAACACGCACACATGCTCTTTTAGCTGCTGTTTTTGGTTTAGAACTGTATGAAAAAGGCCCTTTTCTTAGGGCCTGAGGAAAGTAAACAACTTGACAAATCTGATGTATTCACGTTTTTTTTTTTTTCAACCTTCTACTGAAACTTTGAAATTGAATTCATTCATCTTGTCATGCACAAAGTGTTCTTCAGGACACACAAAAAAAAAAAAGAAAAATGAAATTGAAAAATTGTGCTTTGTACATGTATACAAACCTTTTATGATCACAACTAAATGTTCGCAATTTTTCATCATTTATTTTTCATGAGAAATTTTTCCTTTGTTTTATTTTGTATTTTTCCGTCAGTTAATTGGTTTCAATCCATTCTCAAGCATGCCACTGTGTTGGGCTTGTCCGCCGGTCTCCACCAGCACCATTCTTGGAAGGTAACTGAGTTGGGTTTGATCATTGAAATTGCACAGAAAATGTTTTAGGACAGGTTACGTCTTTTTCTTTTCTCCTCATGTTTGACCTCCACTTAGGTTTTCGCCTGCATTTGTTGCAAACGTACAGAATTACTTTGTTCAAACTAAACTGCGTTTAAAGTAGAATATTGCCCAAGGAAGAAACTTTTCCGGCCACGATCAGAGTGGTTAGAGTTTTAGTGCAGATCCAGAGGAGTATCCTAGATTCCTCGGCTGAAAAAAAGCAAAGCAAAAAAAAAAAAAAAAAAATTAAAGGAAATGGATTCAAAAAATAAGAACCAAAAACCCTGAACCTCTTATAACTTATGTCAAAGGATGGAATGTAAGCCTAGAGTAGGAAACCCTCTAGATTCTCATGAGGATTCAGATCAAATGGTGCTTCCATGCTCTGGTCACCTTATTGACCAGATTATTCAAATTTTCCACTGGACATAAACTCTGTGAAGTTATGCACCTTACAAATTGATAATTGTCTACAAAGCAATGAATTTTTTATGATATTTGGAACTTCCTATGCTGTAAATTTTGACTTTCCACGTCGTTTAAAAGAACTTGACGTGATTAGATGAATACTTTTCTTATCAAAAAAAAAAGAGAGAGTGTGTCAGGTGCAACAGATACCAAGCAAAATGGACAGAATGTCAGTCATTTATTAAACAATAGACATTTGTAAGATACAACTGAAAATTGCATAAAGTTTAACTTTAACATTCATACACACATTATACAATCAAAATACCTATGAAATATGTAGCTCACTATAACTAGATAAGCATTTTTTAAGATGAAAGACCAAATGAAAATATTTCATATAAGTGCAGTGGCCCTGGAATACACTTACAGCAAAAATATGGCCTTCACAGCAACAAGACAAAGAAATCGCTCATGCACATGGCTGAGATGATGTGAAAAGATCAATGGAAGAGGTGGAGCACAGCCTATAGAAACAAACAAACCATGTCTGGTAATGAAAATTAAGGTAAACTGGCTTCCATAGTTCAAAACTGCTGAAAATTAGAATGACTGTGGGATGAATTTGCTCCTCTCCCTCCTGTGCATCCTATTACCACACGTACACCCTCTTCCATGCCCCATCATCAACGTGGGTGGTAAAGGGAGATGCCCTTTCAAAATTGATGTGTCACACAGATGAAGTTTATAATGTCAACTTCTTCATTCAATTTCAATTATTCCTATAGAAAAAATCAATCAATATCATTATTTTTATTTCTCTCCTTTTTTTTTTCTCTAAAATTTTAATATCATGAATTTTGTTTCTTTTTTTTTTTTTTCTTTTTTTTTTTTTTTAATTTTAAGGGACAAAAACAAATTTCCTGAAATAGGTTACTTCCCTTTCTCCATTTCAGCATCGAACCTGCACAAAACAACACAGATTGTCGACAGCAGCAAGCGAGCGAGCGAGCGTTTACTGGATAAGGTATACAGAACGAAAGACTTTTCCATAAAGATTCGCATTCGTTCCAAATTCCTTTGCCAGGACCACATCCGAAGTTCGTCTGGCCAAAAAGTACTATTTTTGGTACCTGGCCGCCCGGGATCTACAGTCAACTGTAACTAAAGGAGCAGTCTCACCGCGCCTCCACAATTCTGATGCATTTTCAAGAACGTTAAATCTTACGGATAGAAGTTTAGGCCGTTATATATATCGTTTCCTTTTTTTTCTTTTTTTTTCAATCGATTTGTTAAAAGTTGGTTGTTTTCTTCAACACCCCCCCCTTCCGCCCGGGATCTACAGTCAACTGTAACTAAAGGAGCAGTCTCACCGCGCCTCCACAATTCTGATGCATTTTCAAGAACGTTAAATCTTACGGATAGATTTTAGGCCTTTATATATCGTTTCCTTTTTTTTGGTTGTTTTCTTCAACACACCCCCCCTCCCCCCCCCCCCCCCCCCCCCCCCCCCCCCCCCCCAAACCCTGTATAGGATCTTACGGATAGAAGTTTAGGCCTTTATATATCGTTCCCTTTTTTTTTTCTTTTTTTCTCAATCGATTGTTAAAAGTTGGTTGTTTTCTTCAACACCCCCCCCCCCCCTCCCCTTCCCTCCCCCCCCCCCCTCCCCCCCTGTATAGGACCTGTAGATTATTTACACGAAATGTTTCCAGCATGATTTTTTTTCAGTAACAGATGTGGATCTAAAGTGGATTGTGTGTGTGCTGAGGAGGGGGGGGGGGGGGGGGGGGGGGGGGGATACCCCTCCTGATCGTGGAGTTTTTGATCATTTGATCAGTTGGTGAATCAATTTCATAGGTCAGGCCAGGTTCACACACACACACACACACACACACATCTCGCACACATGCAGAGCGTACACACTTTTTTTCTTTTTTTTTTTTTTTAATAGTTCAGTGGGGTAAGGTGTCCCCCCCCCCCCCCCCCCCCCCCCCCCCCCCCCCCCAACAGCTGATTTAAAAAAACAAACAAACTCGAGAGTGCAGTTCATGAACACTCACTTTATCATTATGATTATACACTCAGTAGGGCTTACAATTTTCCTTCCCAGTTTCATTCATTGTAATTTATTCTAAACACATACATAAAATCATATACTATATTATTACTGTAATGTACGTCACTGTCTGTGTGGCAGAGACAGGGATGTTACCTGTTCATTTTAGATTTGTTTAAAAAGCGTGCATCAATATCCTGTACTGCACCAGCTGATGGCATGCATTTCACATCAACATCCAACGCAGTACAAGCTGATGGCATACTTTTCCCACCTGCATCTAGTGAAGGACGATCTGATGACATTCTTTTCACACCTGCGTCCAGTGAGGTAGCCTACAATCTGATGGCATATTTTTCACAGCTGCATTCAGTGCAGTACAATCTGATGGCATGTTTTCACATGTAGGCCTACATCCAGTGCATACAAGCTAGTGGCATATTTTTCACGTATACATCTTGTAAGCCTACCGCAGCAACCGATAGGAGTCTCTTAATATCTACATCCAGTGCAGAACCGGTTGATGGCATACTTCTTTTGATACCATACATCCGGTGCTGTACAAGCTGATGGCATACTTTTCACATCTTTATCCAATGATGGGCAAGCTGATGGCATACTTTTCACATCTTTATCCAATGATGGACAAGGTGATGGCATACTTTTCACACCTTTTTCCACTGATGGACAAGGTGGTGGCTTACCTTTCACATCTTTGTCCAATGATGGGCAAGCTGATAGCATACTTTTCACATCTTTATCCACTGACGGACGAGGTGACGGCATTTTTTTCACATCATTGTCCACTGATGGACGAGGTGATGACATACTTTTCACACCTTTTTCCACTGATGACCAGGTGGTGGCTTACCTTTCACATCTTTGTCCAATGATGGGCAAGCTGATAGCATACTTTCACATCTTTGTCCACTGATGGACGAGGTGATGACATACTTTTCACATCTTTGTCCAGTGATGGACGAGTTGATGGCATACTTTTCACATCTACATCCAGTGCAGTACAAGCTGATGGCATACTTTTCACACATACATCTTATACTGCACCAGCCGATAATGGATGAGCCTTCATTATCCTGCATCCAGTGCAGAACCGGCTGTTGGCACATTACTTTCCACACATACGCCTGTTGCTGTACAAGCTGGTTGCATATTTTGATTTCCACATCCACATCTAGTGTGGCACCAACTAATGGCATACTATCGACGTTCAGTACCTACCAGCTAAAATGACAGACAAGGGACAGAACTTGATGTGGAACCATCCAAATTTGTGGTCAGTACAGGGAACTCCGCTTTTTATTTCATTCAATACCTTGCCGGGTAGATTTATAACAAAAAGATATATCTCAGTTTTAATATACAGTTAAAGAGTATTGCGCTGTTTCAGTTAGAGATTACATGTTGAAATAGATGTGCATGTCTCGCTACAGATAGAACTTGTCCCCTCTCACCCACCCTCCTGCAGTGGAGTTGGATTTTAGGTGTGATCCACATCGAAAACTCTCTGTGTGTGTGTGTGTGTCTGTGTGTGTGTGTCTGTGAGAGAGAGAGAGAGAGAGAGAGAGAGAGAGAGAGAGAGAGAGAGAGAGAGAGAGTTCATTTTCATAAGGATAGAAATTGTGAAGAGGGGGTGGGTTCTGTTTCCAGCATCATTCTTTTCTTTTCTCAGCCCCCTCCACCACCATCCCTCTTTCCCCGTCCTCTTGTTGTTGTCGTTGTTGTTTAGTTCGACTTACTTCAACAACATGGCAGACAGGGAAGACCTGAATGAGTCAGACAGTTCACAGACCAGCCCATCAGAGAGGCCACACGAGTGCCGACAGCATCAGCTATGGATCTGATGGGCTACAGTACGTCTCAGTATGACGACCAGTCTGACACAGAGATCAAAGTACCGTAAAGGACGGGTATAAACAGTAGCGCATAGAAGCGGAACCTACATCGACGCTTGGGTCCCAGATGTAGTTTTCGGTAGATGCACTTCACGAGAGGGAGAGCGTCCTGTTCATCTCAACGAGAAGTGGAAAGCTTTTGTAAAAGGAGTACAAGATCCTGAATTGCAAAATCCAACGGAAGCTCTGTCGACAGAAGCTGGTAGTAACAAAAAAAAAAAAAGGATGTACACACACACACACACACACACACACACACACACACACACACACACACACATACTTTACGTTGTTGTCGTTTAGAGCTTGTACACACGTGTGTGTGTGTGTGTGTGTGTGTGTGTGTGTGTGTGTGTACAAGCTGTAAAAGCTCTAAACGACAACAACGTGAAGTGTAAGAGATGGGATGACACATGGTGAACTGGCAGAGAAGGTATTAGGGCTCGTACCTGTGCAGCAGCCCCCTCCCCCCCCCCCCCCCCCCCCACCCCCCCCCACCCCCTTTGTCCCCCAAAACTGTATCAAGGGAGGTTGAATCTAACGTATTATTATTGATAGGTGAAAAAAAAAAATCAATGAGGACATGTACACTTTCTGAACTCTACCCTTCAGGTGTTTAATAGTCAAGGGAGGCAAATTATCCACTCGGATTGTGGTGCACCATGTGTGGTGTCCCTCGGAGAAGTCAGCAAGAGGTGGAAACACAAAGCAAGGACGAACAGGGCCCGAGGATATGCCATTTGAATAGTAGAGGTTCCCCTTTCTGTCCGACTTTGTCTTCTTGGGAGGTGCTGTTTTCGGGTTGGTGTGGATATGGGTAGAGGCAGTGGACATGGCTGAAGAGTGTAATCATTGCGTGAGAATGTTCCAGAAATTGCTGTGAATTTCGATGTAAATGAGAGGACCCAAGTTGATTTTTTTTTTATTTGTGTTGGTATCTAAAACGTTCGCATGAATGTTGGTACACGGAAGAACTTGACTTTAAAGAGATCCATAGTAGAGTTCAACGTGGCCTTAGAGAGACCCATCGTGGAGGTGAACATGGACTTAGGGAGATCCTTTGTGGAAATGCCTGAATAAATGGACAGTTGAGAACACAAGACACACGACGACAGAGAGACAGAAGCAGGACGGAGAAGAGTTGGAGAAGGAGAACATTGCCGCACGTGACTGAAGTGGGAACAAGTCTCTAAACGCAGACAGACGAGACTGAAAAACAAAACTAAGCCTGAAACCCAGTGAGGGGATGGAAATAGGCGAAGACTCCTCTTCAAGAATAGTCCACTAAAGGCGACCACAGCAACCCAGTCCTGAACCTGGTGCCAGAAGACTTAAGGCGTGACCACCACCTGCTGCTTGTCCAGAGACAAAGAGGCATTCTGTAGTGACTGTTTGTGTAACAGAGACAGAACTCCGGTGTGGTGTACAGGTAGGTGTGTGGAAATGTGGTCAGGTAAAAAAAAAAAAAAAAAAAAAAAAAAAAAAAACGGATCGGTAATATCGGACCCGGGATTAAGTAGTATTTATGTATAGTGTTTCTGTTGTCATTCATTTTGTAACGTGAAATGTTCAAGCGTGCATTATATGCAGAGTACAGACAATTTATCTTGTCTTTTTTAGTTAGGTCGGGAGAGAGAAGCGAATGCATGTCACTCCATTCCAAGAGACCGTAGAATGTTTGGCGGGTATACTAGTGTGTATATGCGAGTATAAGTGCTAATATCTTCGGTGTGCTAATCCTGAATTTTACATGAGCAAACTGACTAAAGCAATATTATCACACTCTTCCCCTACCCTAGACAGGTTCCGACTGCACTACTGGAAGCCGGTTGCATATATTCCATCTATATGACCAGGCGTACAAACAAGCATATATTCTATCTACACTGACCAAGCGTACAAGCATATTATTCCATCTACACTGACCAGGCGTACAAACAAGCAAAAATGTTCTGGTCCTTAACAATGATAAGAAACAAGACCACAGTGCATCACCTTTATGACGAAGTGAAAGTGAGCGTGTTGAACAAACACCGGCTACAGCACCAAAGAACTCTTCTGAAAAAAAAAGCTCGTTTTTCAGTGCTCCAGCGCGCGCCGAACGCTAGCGCCGTCCGTGACTTCATCCACATGACTGTCTCAGAATAGCTGAACTACTGAGAGAACTGGGCCGACAAGGGTCAGCGGTCCGGATGGTCTTACGTTAGCCGCAGAGTTCTGCGTGAGATTGCCAAGACGAAGGCACCTGCACTGCCTCTCTTCTGTATCAGGCGCTACTAAACACTGGAGTGGTTTCAGTGCAACTTCACTAAACCCAGCTTGCAGTCCACAGGCGCAAAGAGGAATGGAGGAAATTAGATGAAAGCAAAGTCCGGCTGATAAGAAAAAGCACGAAAGAGCACAAACTAGACACGTTTAGATACATTGCATTCGGAATTTGTAGCGATACTAAGGAGTAAAACAACCAAAGTTGACAAAACCTTGAAGACTGTCTCAGAGGCAGAGAAGAAAGGGCAATAGAAGCTCTAGGAAGATCTGAAAGCACAACAATTGCCTCCAGTAAAGCAGAATCATCAAGAAGGAGACAAAGCTAAAGAAAATTCAAGACTGCTTCTTCAGAGATCCCCCCATCCCAAACCCCTCATCTCGTTCGCAAGGAAACTATTCAAGCAGCCAGAATTAGGGACAATCACAGTGGACAGAGAAATATTTAAGTGGCAATACAGGGAAACACATTTTGACCTTCAGAGTTAAAACTAATTGAAATTTGGGGTTAAAACGGCCTGCAACCTCGGAAAATGACAAGCCACCAGCACTGGATGAGATAAAGAAAGTGGTTAAGAAAGCAAGAGCAAAATTATGGCATGGACCTAATGGAATGCCCTTCTGTATATAAAAAAAAAGATGTCCCAGTATCATTGGATGGCTCCACAAATTGATTAGACAAACATGTGAGAACTTGAAGATCAGCGACCTCGCGACAGCTGATAAAGTTCACATTGCCGAAGAGCGAAACGCGAGTTGCATCGTCCAGTACATATCAAAATCATTGCTGTACAATGAGGGAAAACTTTTTCCTATTCACAGCAGCAAGGCTGACTAAATATCTCACAGAAAATGAGAACTTCGATGTGTCTGTCTGGAAAGAACGCATCTCAGGAAAGTTTGTCTGTGTAGAATGTGCCACTATCATTTGGAAAGCAATCTGAAAAGCTCAGGCAGACAAAGAGGACTTCTCTGGGTGTGGCTAGATTCGTCTTGAATCGTTACCAGAACACATCCAGCGTGGGGGAAATGCTGAACCATCTAAACTGGCCCACCCTTGAGAAACGGTGCAGAACTGCCCGCTTGGGAATGTTCTTCAAAATCCTCCATGGAGTAGCAAGTGTAAAAAAACCCCCAACATGAAACCCCAAACCAGAGCACGACGAGGTCACAACCTGGCCTACCCCAGCATTTTCTGCAGAACTAAAAACAGGAAATACTCCTTCATCCCACGAACCATCAGAGACTGGAACTCCCTAGAGCCCCACGCATTCTCTACTCCCACCCTCGGGGCATTCCTCTCGAGGGTGTGTGCCCCCCAGTGATTTTTTTTTTTTTTTCTTTTTTTTTTTTTTTTGCGCGCGTGCTTCCTCCAAAAGTTACAGTAGTCATCAAAATGTTGATGTTGGTCGCTCATATGGGAGAGGAAGAAGAAGAAGAAGAAGATGATGATGATGATGATGATGATGATGATGATGATGATGATGATGATGATGATGAAGGTACACATGGAGACACGACAAAGCGTTTAAAAAGAGATCGTACATGTGGTTAGCGTTGTAAGGAGAAAATTTTTCGCCACCAGAAGCTCTAGCGGGATTTGATGGATGACTGGAAGTGCAAAAACCATTCACATATCGTCAGGAAAAGTGACATGAGACTCCAATCAGTTTCACCAAAACAAATAGTTGAAAGTTACTTCAGTCCTGTCAAAGATCATTCTGCAAGGTACGTCAGAAGGGGAGAGAGAGAGAGAGAGAGAGAGAGAGGGGGGGGGGGGGGGGGGGGGTGGAGAGACGTGGCAGAGGCAGACAGAAGTTTTAGATGGAAAATGTCATAGGGCTGAACGGCACATAGCCTCTCCATCCTGTTGCGCATAACTGTGTGAGAGAGATGTGAAAATTACTCGTAAGTTGTCTCATGACCACCTGATACTGACTGCTTCCTGTGGATCGTAGAACCAGGGCTGCGACTGTGCTACTGCTGTAGTTGTGTATGAGCGAGCCGGCATGAGAGATGTAGGAGTAATGTCAGTGACTGGCATATAAGATGAGACAGAAGACAAAGAAAAGAAACCAAGAACAAAGGGGAGATGTGGAGTGAAGGGGTGAAGAGTCTGCTATGGAAGCCGAACGATCCTCGGTTAAGACCTGAAAGAAGGAAACGACAATGTGTATAAAGAATGCGCTCAAACATATCTGTGACTGAATGGCATTTGCCAAGAGAGGAAACTCAGCATTGCAATCTTTTTTTTTTTTTTTCAACACAAGCTATGTGTAACAATATGTCTAGCATCCCAGAAATATAGGTTGTCAGCTGTGCGGTAGTCTACCGGAGGGAACGAGAATTCCGCCGCTAAGTTCACAGTACTCTAACAGACTGGGGTTCTTTGGTTGGGGAAGAATCACCCGAAAGGCCGGAACAGGGTTTTCATGATTATGAGTATGGTGACCTTGACACAAAATGCCCACTGGTCGTTTCTGATCACCATCCACTTAATCAGAACCGACCTCAGTGCACTTCATGGATGCCACCCCACGTATGAAGGAAAGGTTATATACACATGACGATCGACACATGGGGGGTTATGTCCCCTACATGGCTCTTCACTAACACGAAGCGGTCAAAGTTGAAATAACAAAACTAATGATAATAATATTATAATAATGATGATAATAATAATAATAATAGTAAGAAGAAAAAAAAAAAAAACAACGAGAAGAAGAAGACTTTCAAAGCTAAGAATTTGCACTCAGACGATAGTCCAGCTTTTTTAAGTCATGTTGCAAAGAATTCAATAGCTTCGTTGAAATGACAGTGAAACTCATTTCTGGATTCTTTGATGTTATTATCTGGAAGACCCATACATAGGTTCTGAACACAACCTGATCATTCATTTTCTTGAGTGCTCATTTTGGTTAGAACGCAGTGTGTAAGGGGCAATTAATCTTCTTAAGTGCGTGAGTCACAGATGAGTAACACATCACGGTCTCGGAACAGTTCCCGCTTTGTCTGGCCATGACTTTCTACCGAACAGTTTCCAAAACGTTTCCCTGTAGCGTGACCCCCATGACGTAATACAGGAAAAAATTAAAGGTAGAGTTGGTGAAAACGAATATTTCAGAGATCCATAGGCCGGTTAGAAAGAAGTTGTGATGGCGTCGGCCTGAGTTGACCTCTGGCAGAAAGAGCCAGCTGAACCTGTTCATGGCGTCCGGGAACATGCAAACAAGGAAGAGAATGGAGTTAGCCACCAGCATCTTTGTCAGAGAGATCTCACGGCTGGAGATCACCGAGGAAGTTTCATACCGCCACGTGACGATCCGACGCAGTTTTAACAATCGTTATGATGGTGGTCGTCAAAACGACTACTATAACCACCCCAGGTATCCCAAATCCAAACAGAAAACTGTCAAGATGGTCGATGAATTGTTTGTGGGATTTATAAAACTCCCCTTCAACAGCAACCATTTCAGTTGCTTGCGATACTGGATCGTACACACACTCGATGCGAAAGCGGGAAAACCACAACGGAGGTTAGGCTGAACACCGCCACACTGACTGTAATAATCTGCTGCTGCCATGGTCCTGGTGCGGAACAGACTCTGGAACTTGAGCGGGTTGAGTACACAGAGACATCTCTCAGTGGCGATGATAGCAGATAGAAGAGAGGTGACAAAAGTAACGCCGGTGAACATCAGCAAGTTGTGATTGGCCAAGAAGGTAACGGCAGGCCCAAACCTTTCTTTCGTTGTGAACTGCAGATACATCTGTTCTCCATAGATGAACATCGCCACAACCAGATGCAGTTCATCAGCAAAGGACAGAGCGAAGAGACACAGGTTGACACGATCTTGAAGTCCTTGTTTGTAGAACACCGCCATGTTGATGACGTTGGCCGGTCCGCCGCCAATCAGAAAACAGAACACCAGGATATTGTTTTTGATTCTGAACACAATGGTTTCTACTTCCTCGCTCACAATGTTATCAGGGTTGTCCCAGGGCAGGTACTCCATCTCACTGAACACAACTTGTAGGCAGTCGCTTCTATGTGACGTGTTATGTGCAGC
>JADBJO010001683.1:180000-202500 GCA_016801955.1 Conus betulinus
ACCGTGTGTGGAGCATGGTATTATGCAAAGCATTTCCCACTTCTTTCCTTCCGCCGCTTTAAACTTTACATGACTAAATCAGATACCTATGCCCTGCTAGGTGGACGGAGGCTTTCAATCCGTAAAAATCCGAACCGACTGGTTGTTCGAACTCACGACCGTCATCTTCACATCCGAATGTTCTAACCATGCGACCACGGCTCCTGTGGAAGCACAAATTGTCATTTTGCATCTGACGGCACATCTTATCACCTTGCATCTGGCGGCACATCTTGTCACCTTGTACTTGACGGCACATCTTGTCACCCTTGTATCTGACGGCACAATTTGTCACCTTGCATCTGACGGTACATCTTGTTATCTTGTATCTGACGGCACATCTTAGTCACCTTGCATCTGACAACACATCTTGTCACCTTGCATCTGACGGCACATCTTGTCACCTTGCATCTGACGGCACATCTTGTTATCTTGTATCTGACGGCACATCTTGTCACCTTGCATCTGACGGCACAATTTGTCACCTTGCATCTGACGGCACATCTTGTTATCTTGTATCTGACGGCACATCTTGTTATCTTGTATCTGACGGCAGATATGGTCACCTTGCATCTGACGGCACATCTTGTAGCCCTGACACATTCCGTTGCCTCAGATATTTTTGTGTATCAGTTCTCGCGTCTCTCTTTCCGTCTATCCGTCTACCTGGAGAGGTTTGGTTTTTGAACAGGATGAATTTTGATTTCCCTAAAAAGTGATTGTGATGATAGAATGGTATAGAAAGCTCCAACAGTGGTTTTTACACAACTGGTGCAGGCTATTTATCAAACTACCGCTGTCATGATTTGTTTGAACAAACATTTCATGGCACAGTTGGTACAGCACCCGCGGCGGGGGTAACGTTTTTGTGCCATAACAGGACCCTCTGAAGAATGATCTTTCACAATATACTACATTTTAAGTACTCTACATTTTTCAAATGGGACGCTAGTATATGTATACTAACAATTTGCATCACTTCTATCCTTGCATTATGTGGTTTGCCAATGATATAATCATGCATATGATATACAGAATTTATCACTGCCACCCCCCCACCCCCCCCCCCCCCCCCAAAAAAAAAAAAATATATATATATATATATACCTCTCAGTTGTCGACCTGATTGCGAGATGTGCAAAACTAAAACATAACAATGTTATTGGTTTAAAGAAAAAGAGGGAAAAAAGAATAGCAGTAGGGAAAAAAAGAGCCCTTGATAAATGAGACTGTTTAAATGTATGGGAGAGAGAGAGAGAGAGAGAGAGAGAGAGAGAGAGAGAGAGAGAGAGAGAGAGAGAGAGAGTAGAGGAAGAAGAAAGTTGAGAGAGAGAGAGAGAGAGAGAGAGAGAGAGAGAGAGAGAGTTGGGGAGGGAGGGGGGATAGGCAGACATAAACAACTCTTATCTGTTGATAATAGAGGCTCATGATGGCAAATATGAAGGTCTGTATAGCTAGGAGTCTTTCTGAGGAAAATGTGAAGTGTCAACATTGACAATGTGGTTCCCAGTTCCAGGAAGGCCGGACGTAACGAGTGAAATGTGACAGTACGGAGTAACAGAAACTTTGGTGACAGCAGTACACTCCTTTTTGAGTGGATAGAGTGTGTTGGAGTCACCTGATCACATTGAAATGTCCGCCAGCTTTAAAGGTAAATGTAGTAATGTTTTGGCTTGTCTTTCTCTGGCAGTTTACTTTTCAGACTTTCAATCATCTTGTTTGTCTGTATCTATCCTTTTTATTGTCTGTCTGTCTGTCTGTCTGTCTGTCTGTCTCTCTCTCTCTCTCTCTCTCTCTCTCTCTCTCTCTCTCTGTCTGCCTGTCTGTTTTTCTGTTTGCCTACCTGCCTGCCTGCCTCTCTCTCTCTCTCTCTCTCTCTCTCTCTCTCTCTCTCCTCTCTGTCTCTCTCTCCTCTCTCTCTCTCTCTCTCTCTCCTCACTTTCTCTCTCTCTCTCTCTAGCTATATGTCTTCCTGTTTGCCTGCCTGTCTGTCTGTGTCTCTCTCTGTCTCTGTCTCTGTCTCTGTCTCTGTCTCTCTCTCTCTCTGTCTCTGTCTCTGTCTGTCTGTATGTATGTATGTATGTATGTGTGTCTGTCTGTCTGTCTGTCTGTCTGTCTCTCTCTCTCTCTCTCTCTCTCTCTCTCTCTCTCTCTCGTCCTATGTAACTGTGTCTGTTCCTGTGTCTGTTTTTCTGTTGGCCTGTTTCCCTTACGCGTTCGCGCGCGCATGTATGCCTCATTTGAGTGTGACATTATAATGCACCACTTTACCCACCATTCCAAAATCTTGGGCAAAAGACAATATTATCTTTCAGCATTTCGCTTGACTTTTTTCTACCGCTATATTTGATGCAGCCACGTATATTCTGTGCACTCTTTCAGTCAAGTAAGAGAGAGAGAGAGAGAGAGAGAGAGAGAGAGAGAGAGAGAGAGAGAGAGAGAGAGAGAGAGGTGTACTTCAGGATCAGAGACTCTGTCAACTGGCTGTATTATAAATGGTGTCCTATCGAACGAAATGACTAAGATTCTCTAGGGGGTTTGGATCCTAATTTTTTCTTAACATTTTCATCTTCTATTTTTTTTTTCGGAGATGGGGATTAACGGGCATGGGGAGTTAGAAAGGACTTTTTTTTTTACTATATTTTCTTTTTTCTTTTTACTCTCTATTTTCTACATTTTCCTGGCGAATTGGCAAGTGTACCTGAGGAAGCAATCTTCAGTTTTCTTCTCTTTTTGCCCTTTCTTTTTCTTGCTGGTTCAGCCTTACTGAAGGCACTGTGTTGTGCTTTCAGGTCGTTCTAGAGCTGCTGTAGCTCTTTCTTCTCAACTTCCGAGGCCGCCTTCATCTGTCTCTTGAGATTCCTCTTTATCTTTCGGATGTGATTCGTCTGTCTCTGGCGTCTGAATTTTTGAGAAGGCGTCTTCAACTCTGGTTGATTCATTACATAGGCGCCCTTACAGTTTACGTACTCAGTGTGCGCAAATGTAGCTAATTTGCGCTCCAGTGTTTTGTTTCCCAATCAGCACATCCAATAAGGATTATTCTTTCCATCTAAATTCTCCCATTCTCTCTCCTGCATTTGCGGATACCAAGTGGAGTTTCTGGTGTTTGGCATCGAGATCCTCTCCTGAATAATCAGCGTGGATATCCTTGGCGCTACGGTTGAAATCTTGAACTTGGTTTTCACACGTCTTATCTGTTGGCGCAGTGCACCTCTCTTCATTCATCAGAGTTTCAACACAATCCCTTTTCGTTCTGTGGATCTTTATGCCGCGGTCAGTGAAGGATTTCCTTCCACAAATACATGGGATTTCCATGGGTTTCGTTATCCATAGTCCGTTGCGGATTTCCAGTCGTGATTATGTTGGCGTCAATCGATTCATTGGTTCCTCTCTCCTCCCTCTCCTCCGCCCCCCCCCCCCCCCCCCCCCCCCCCCCCCCCCCCCCCCCCCCCTTGGGTGAATCCTGAGAGCCGAGTCGAATAAATACAAGGTGGTAACGGCCAAGGCCAGCCAGCCTACAGAGGCTGTAAATTTGTTCTTTCCCAGTGTCATCCGGACTTTTTCGAACGTCCTCCAGACTATTCGCGGAAGTCAGTGGTCAAGCCATGTGCCAGTTGGAGGAAACTTGAAAGAGAGCTTGATAGCAGAAGATTGAAAAACCCGATGACATGTTAATGATCGCTGAGGGGAACTAGTTGGAGCTTTTCTCCACACTGCACTCGAAGTGCCCTCACTAGATTGTTGCCTTACTGTGGATAGGGCTGTTCACTATATCACGTCACTGAATTGTGTTCTACTATGAGCAGGGCTGTTGACATCACACGAAGTCACTGGGCTATAATTCTTTTTTTGTGAGCACGGCTATTCGCAATCACATCATATCAATGAATTGTTGTCTTACTGGTTCACTATGACATCATGTGACTGGGTTGTTGTCCTACTGTGGGCAGGGCTGTTCACAATCACATGTCACTGGATCGTTGTCGTACTGTGGACAGGGCTGTTAAAAGTTACATCATGTCACAGAACAGAATTGTTGTTCTCCTGAGGACAGGATCGACTGTTCGGAATTACACCATGTCACGATATTTTCGTCACATGTCACGAATCGTTGTCATACCATGCACAAAGCCTTTCACAATTACATGCCACTGGACTGTCGTGCTACTTTGGACAGGGCCGTTCATTATCATGTTATGTCACTGGACTGTTGACTTATTGTATTTCTTTCATCGTCTCTGTCTCTGTCTGTTTGTTTTCGTCTGCCTGTTTGTCTATCTGTCTGTTTGTCTGTCTGTTTCTCTTTCTGCTTGTATATCTGTCTGTCTGCCACTCTGTCTGTCCGTCTGTCTGTGTCTCTGTCCGTGTTTGTGTATCTCTCCTAGCCTCCTTCTCTCTCTATCGCTCTCTGACACTATCTGCCTCTCTCTATCGCTCTCTGACACTCTCTCTCTGTCTCTCTCTCTCTCTCTCTCTCTCTCTCTCTCTCTCTCTCTCTCCTCTCTCTCTCTCTCTCTCTCTCTCTCTCTCTCTCTCTCTCTCTCTCTCTCTCTCTCTCCCTCTCCCTCGCTCGCTCTTTTCGCACCCTCGTTCGCTCTGTCCTGCCTGCCTTTTCGTCGTCTCTTCTCCCTGTTTTCTCTTTCCCCCCTTCATCACCCTCTTGTGTCCTTATCCCTCCCATCGACCATCAGAATCGCATATCACTGAGAATGTGTCATGTCTCTCTCGCCAAAGTATGGACACTAGTTCACCATTTGTTTGGAGTGGTTGTTTCGTTTTTAGCTTGTTTGTTTTGTTTTCTCTAGAGACTAATTGATTTATCTATCCACACCCCCACTCAACTTATCATTATAAGTTTGTTTGTTTGTTTGTTATTATAATGGCTAATGTTTTGATTTGAGAATCGCCCTTTTCGTCATCATCATCGTCCTCGTCATTACGATGATGATAATTATCATTACCATCACCATCACCATAATCATGATGATGATCATCATCATCATTATCATCATCATCATCGAAATCTTGGTTTACTTTGAAAATGTGTCTTCCATTACACTCAGGATTTTTTATATGATAATTGCTGTCTATCTGTTTCTTCGTTCTTTCTTCGTCGGTCGGTAGCTGATTCATGCAATCAACAGATTAAGAATGATGCGATTGTATGTTGACTGGTTAATCTCTCTCTCTCTCTCTCCCTCTCTCTCTCTCCCTCTCTCTCTCTCTCTCTCTCCTCTCCTCTCTCTCTCTCTCTCTCTCTCTCTCTCTCTCCCCCCCTCCTCCTCCTCCTCCTTTTCCTCCTCTTCTTTTTCCTCATCCTCTTCCTCCTTTTCCCTTCTTCTTCTTCCTTCTCCTCCTCCTTATAATGTTCATCATCACTGAAATCTTAATGTGATTTTCTTGAAAGAGGCTGCGAATGTCTTCCGTTGCACTCAAATTTTTTTTCATTCATCAATAATTGCCGTCTATTTCGTAATCCTTTCTTGCTGGGTCGTTGATGCCTATTATCAACATGTTAAGAATGACGTAATCACATGTTTCCTGGTCAGTCTCTCTATCTATCTGTCTGTCTGTCTGTCTGTCTGTCTGTCTGTCTGTCTGTCTGTCTGTCTGTCTCTTCTCTTTCTGTCTGTCTGTCTCCATCTCTCTCTACCACTCTCTCTCTCTCTCTCTCTCTCAGACGAAACCCCCCTTCTCAATCTCCATTCTTTTGCTGATGCTAGTGATTCTGGCAGACGAAACACAGCCTTTTTCTGTTCACAGAGAAAGCTTAACGTAATGATTATGTTTGTAGAAGCAGAAGTAGGTAGACAGAGCTGAGGTAAACGTTACCGATGAACTTCCTAATAAACCGTGTCATCCGCTTAAGTCATTTTCCACGTTCAGCTTCTAATGAACACAATCTGGTCTGGATAAAGTACATACAACACAAGATGGGTGTTCCAGCCTATTATGGTGTTTCTGTGACTGTGAACACTTGATTCAGCTTCTTTGCAACAAAACTACGGTAAGTAAGAAAGTAAAAGCTGAAACACATTAAGCCGCGCATCTACTACTCCCTAACCTGCCCGTTCACCGCCATGCAAACGCACATAGACATATGCGTGTGCACACACACACACACACACACACACACACACACACACACACACACACACACACACACACACACACACACACACACACACACACACACACACACACACAAAACGCACATAAACACAGACTGACTGAAACCAATTTCTTGTCAGATTAACCCATGCTTGCACATGAACACACACATACACACACAAACGCAGATGGACACACATACACACACGCGCGCGCGCGCGCGCGCGCACGCACTCACGCACGCACACGCACGCACGCATATGCATGTGCGCTATATACCTGAATGCGTTTGTATACACACGCACACACACACGCGCTCGTGCGCATGCAAACACACACACACACACACACACACACACACACACACACACACACACACACACACACACACACACACACACACACATAAACACACATACGCGCGCGCGCGCGCGCACGCGCACGCATACACACACATTCACTCACTCGCTGAAAAAGAGAAACAGAGAGAAATATGGACTGAACCTCACACACTTTATTGACAATAGCGTTTTAAAACACTAGTGCCAGTAAAGCACATGAGACTCCATGACAACGATAGATGACAACACAGAAGCATTTGATGATTAATACTAATCAAGAACTTACTTAGGCTCGAGAGAAGAATAAAACAAACACGCACAATACGTTAAGCATCACGATTTTGTATTGAAGGTAACATTGTAATTATGTGTACACTCATAATAATAACTCCAAGATACATAGCTGTGTCCAGCTACATCTAGTTATTTACAAAAGTACATCAATGATAACAGAAGATATTTGTTCAACATCTGTGATAAAAGAAAGTATTTGTTAACTCACTGTTGTGAGAGTTCACAAGCAACCTGAAACAAATTTTGTCAAAATGATAATGAATCAGAGCTTTTGTAATTTAGTCAGTTTGTACTAAGTCTGTTTTCTAGAGGCAGAAATAGGCAACAAGGATGCAACATTTTCTTGAGCGTTATGGTCAGCATGGGCAAGGCAGCAAGACCATCCATTCTGAAAATACTATTCTTTGCTAACAACATAAAACCATCTAGATTTTACTCAGTCGTGTTTTTCAGTATTACTGGTTTTATAAACCATTATACTGAGTCAGTGATACATGGTCCTTACTATCTATCGTGTACTGTATTACTGTATATCTGATCGTCTAAGCGAAATGAATCCCTGTTCATAGAATTTCAAAGGAAATTTAAATTTGGGTAGTTCTGGGTGTGAATCGTTTTTCCCTCGTCTCTTCAGTGACCATTTCGTGTCCAGATGCCTTCATTGTATGTCTCTGGGATGGTTTCCACCTGGGCACAGATTTGGCATGTGGCATTTTCTCTGACTGTTGTGTGATCAGACCCCCCCCCCCCCCCCCAGCCCTCCACCCTCCAGACATTATTAAGACACTTTCCTTTCGTCTTTCCGTAACACACATATGTCATCAAAGTGTACTAGAGCAAGGGCTTTTTTAATGGTCTCAGGCTTTTTCTCTTCTTTCTTTTCTTTTTTTTTTGTTTTAGAATCGTCCGGTAAAGATAGAGTTCTGAAAATACCAGGACAATTTGGAATTCCCCAAGATTTAGAGAAAATGAACCCAGCGGACACACACACACACACACACACACACACACACACACACACACACACACACACACACACACACACACACACACACACACACAACACCATAAACATAAACATAAACTGTTAATCCGTTCTTCAGTCACGCTGCAATGCCTACGATTCATGCAACTGGACAAAACTTCAGTAGGTTACTCTCAAATCTGTTGTTTGTTAGCGATGATACAGACCAACTATTCAGACTTAAAAGTATCCATGAAAAAGAAAAAACCACCTACACGTATTATTACGTCATATAATTTCACACCAATTTTGGTACTACCCTGTGTGCGCGTGCTATGTTATCAGTTACCCACCACTTGGTTCCTTTGATGCTGTTCAGTGTTTCGGTAATAAGCTGAGCTCAGGTACTACAATCTTCTTAATCTGAAACTGTCTTTTTGTAAGCATCCCACACATTCTCAAATTGTCTACCCTTGGAAAATCTTCTTGTGGATCGTTTTCTGCCTTTAGATTTCCAATGACTTTCTCCATTTTCTATACTTTTGCTTCTTAACGCTTCCTTTCCAACCTCTGGTCCGCTTCGAACAACCCGTCAATGTCTTCTTTGTTCTTCTTAAATACTCTCTCTCCTAATACGACGCGCGGATTATCTGTTCACTTTGAATTTGACAAATCCTCTCATTTGAAAGCGCCAAGACTGATCTGAATCACTGACATTTTCTTGTCAATGGAATCGAGCCGCTCTCTGCTTTGCAGCTGGCTCAAGCATTTTGATGACTGTGAGCGTCCGTACCATGAAAAATCCGGTTTTCGGTCCGTCACAGTGTCACCAACACACTAGAAACTTGACACTAAAAATAGGAACACTGCATTGGAAAGTCTGGCTTTCAGTGGATTTTTTTTTTGTCTTTTTTTTTTTTTTTTTTTTTTTTTTTGTCTCAACTTACATGTCACTTCAGAGGCATTGCACACCCAGCCACTCTTTCCGGCTCTCCGTCCACAGTCCACTGCCTGGGCTTGTCCCGCTACAGCAGTCAATGTCGAGCCGTCTTGAGGCAACCCACCAGATGAGACACTGCACTGCCGCCTAGTCACTTATATGATGTTCGTGGTGTGTATTCAGATCCACCATACGCAGGACACCACGTACTAAAACCCCATACTAACGACAACAATGGCATCGTTGTGGAGCCACCGTGAGCGAGTTCTCCTTTCGAAGGACGCCACCACATCTGTCCATGATTTGCCGATGCCAATGACCCCGCCCCAGAACCTCACCAAGAGGACAGGGCATAAAGGGCCATAGAATGTGTGACATTTTCTCATGTCAAGCGTTGAGAATGAGGATGATGGAGAAGGTGCTATGGATTTCCGTTTTGGTCTGAGACTGACAGGGCTATTCTCTACGTTTACTTTCATGCTGTATCCTGGCGTCAACAAGGCCCGAGAGATACAGATACCTGCCATGTTTAGCTACACTCTCAGAGACGCATCCATTAAATGGATGAAAACCCGACTGTGTGGTGCCAGCGTTCCCAACTAAACCCATAGCAAGCTCAACTCTGGGTAGGAAACAGTCGGGCCAAAAAAAAATCCCACAAATAAATAGTTCTGATGGGAATCAAACCCACAACCTCCCAGCCGGGAGTCTGTGACGCCAACCTCTTCGCCACGACGGCTGATTTTTCAATGGATTTTTGGATATTGCGTACACGATTCTGTGCCGCTTTTTTGAGGCTCTATCCGTCGTAAAACTGGCTCCAAGTAACAAGTATTGTTCTGAAAAGCAGGAACGCACGCGCGCGCGTGCGCGTGCGCACACACACACACACACACACACACACACACACACACACACACACACACACACACACACACACACACACACACACCACACCACGCACGCACACACACACACACACACACACACACACACACACACACACACACACACACACACACACACACACACACACACACACACACACACACACTCACTCACTCACTCGCTCGCTCGCTCACACAAACGCACCACGTACGCACACATGTGAATTTTATATATACATGGATATAATCGATTTTACATCTATGGCAAGATCACATTCAAGCTCTGTGCTCAACGTTTTGTGCACAGTGGGAGAGAGGGGATGGAGAGAGACACAGGGAGGGGGGAGGGAGGGGGGAGAATATTAGATGGAGGGAAGAAGGCGGCAGTAAATATAAGGATTGCACCTCCAGTTTTATTTCCCGGCTTTTTCCCAGTGAGGGTATTTAAAAGAAAACAACAAACAAAATTTCGTTAATATATTTCAATCGAAATATAATGCGCACACATAAGTCATTTTGATGTTGACAATGTCATAATGGTGTGTAACTGTGACGCATGGTGTCCCCCCCCCCCCCCCCCCCCCCCACCCCCCCCCCCACTTTTTTTTTTTTATCAATGTTTTGGATAAGTTATAGAGTCAGGATTACGGTTAAGTCAGGATTTGGCTTAGGATTGGGGTTAAGTTACAGATTCCTCTTTCCCAGTGCACGTGTTGATGAGGGAATTAAAGAGAACTGCCCATTTCATAAAACGAAGAAACATTGTACAAACTTTACATTTGCCCCAAGATTTATTTCTACTCTATCCCGTTCCAGGTACCAGAACTCTTTGCATTTACTATTTGGAATACCTGCAATAAACTTTATGGTATCAACGCGAAAACAAAATGACATTTTGGAGAAAACTGTTCATATACATCCAAGTGTTTTTGCGTTGTCACATGTTTCGATGAAATGCGCAAAAACCTAAGTTAACAAGATCTGTATGTGAATAGTTACCTCTTCACCATGAAAGTTGTATTTTCACCGGCGTCCATTTGTTTGTTTCTATGCTTATTCGTAGCAAGATTAGACTGCAACATCAAATATTCACTCATATGTGTAATTTTGTATAATTCTGCTTCTCCGAGTGTTTGGGCATTCTGACTGTAGTACTTGTCCTGCAGCCTTCACTTCTGCCCTCTGAATGTCTTTGAGCATTGAATTTGGAGCTTGTTTCCTCTGGTGGTCATTCCGTGATCTGCAACCCTTTTACAGCCATTGCGGGTAATGTTCGCACCACGTCTGACAAGGTCTTTAATTTCTTTCGGGGACCCTGTGAGGTCACTGCAAAAAATTTTTTCTGTAGCTTCCACGGTTACCGTGTGATCACACATTCTTTGCGTTACTGTGTTAATTGTGCTTTTTACGGCCACACGTCTATGCGCTAACATTTCTTAAACGGCATGTCCAAGCATGTCTACTATATCTGCGCACTGTTCCGTCGTTTGCACGTTGCATGCTTTTTTTCTACAAAGTTTGTACATGACTCTGGTATGGCTATTGCAGCAACGAATCCATGCAAATTTCAAGTCAGCTTTCGTCGCTTGAGTTGGCAGCCGGGTGAAGTTTCTCTGCCAACTGAGGAGAAAATAATGTCCACAATTTTTTAACCAATCATGTCCTTCGAATAGACTATAAACCGAGGTTCCGTGTGTGAATGCACGCACAACATCTTGCACACACGTAAAATCCCATCACCAACTTTCGGAAGAGAAGACCAGTTTGGCCGTTGGTATGGATGACACGTTACATATAGCATGCACCTTCCCCGAAGTTGGGGTATGGCTGCCTTAATGGCGGGATAAAAAAAATGGTCATACACACAAAAGTGTCAGAATAATCAACATGATGATTGTGGACACTAAAAGAAAGAAGAAGTGTACCGACACGCTTCTTCGGTGTATCGCCGCTAAGTCTAGTGCAGAAAAGGCTATTCACGACGTTAGCTAGATTATCATGCACTTTGGCATCCAATCTATCATTTTCTTTGTATAATTTTCCAACACCTTGAAGGAAACTTCTGTCTGGCTTCTCAGATTGACATTTTTGACTGATCCACATTTCTTCTTCATTAGCCAAATTGTCTTCTTCTCGTCATTATTAAGTTCATCATCTGACGACCTGGATGTAATTTCTTTCTCGCCCTTTTGCATAGTCTGGGTTGTCTTTCTGAGACGGATTGTTCTGCCTTTGTCGGTCCTGCTTTTCTGAAAATGATCAAACCTGCTTCTGAAAGATAGGTGATTTGCGCGTGGGTCTATCTCATGTGATTTGAATCGACCAGTCATTAAACGGTGTCTGAGGTTTCATCCCAAAATATATAACGGAGAGAAACACACACACACACACACACACACACACACACACACACACACACACACACACACACATATAGCATACACATATATATATATATATATATATATATATATATTCACAAGTAGAATTTTCCGTTGCCCGCACCACACCACCACAACCAAACAATGGAAACAGGCAGACTAAAAATATACAAGGTAAAAAACAAGTTCCACATTTTCTCCACACAAGGCTAAAATCAAACATTAAAACTCGAGCTTTCGCCCACAGGCTTCATCAGGATATTGTGATCAGCTAACAAACAGAGTCAAGGAAAAAACAGTTCAGTGTTGAGCATTGCAAAGCAAGAAACACAAACTCAATGCAAAGAGAGAGAGAGAGGGGAGGGGGGGGGGGGGGGGGGGGGGGGGGGGGGGGGGGGGGGGCCGGCGGTGGTGGTCGCGGAACAACTGGCAGAACAAATAATGAAAGGATGGGGAAACCGGAGGAGGGGGGGAGGGGGGTGTGGTCTAGGGATGGGGGTAGATGAAGGATGGAAGGAAGGACAAAGAAGAACAGAGACAGAGAGAAAGGGGGGGAAAAGGGGGGGGGGGAGGAAGAGAGAGAGAGAGAGAGAGAGGAAAGGGGGGGGGGGGGGGGGGGAGGGGCCGGCGGTGGTGTCGCGGAACAACTGGCAGAACAAATAATGAAAGGATGGGAAACCGGAGGAGGGGGGGGGGGGTGTGGTCTAGGGATGGGGGTAGATGAAGGATGGAAGGAAGGAAGAAGAGAGAGAGAGAGAGAGAGGGGGGGGGGGGGACTGAGAGAGAAGAAAGAGAAAGGACTAGAGAGTGAGGGAGAGAGAAACACAAAGGCAAAGACAAAACACAGAGAGAAAAAAGAGAGAGAGAAGAGAGAGAGAGAGAGAGAAAGAGAGAAAGTCACAAAGAAGAAGAACAGAGACAGAGAGAAAGGGGGAGAAAGGGGGGAAGGAGAGAAGAGAGAGAGAGAGGGAGAGAAAGAGCGACAGAGAGAGAGAGAGGGAGAGAAAGGGGGTTGGGGGGGGCAGAATAATAAAAGAAATGTATGTAGAACTAGATGTTTCACAAATGGGAAATGAACCGAATTGGGGGGGGGGGGGGGGGGGGGGGGGGGGGGGGGGGGGGGGGGAATAAATAAGTAGAGGATAAGTAGAGGAGCAAAGAAGTAAGGAAAAGGAAGCTATTGTGCAACTTACATCAAGCATGAATTTCTACTAGTGAACAACATTGTGCTATAACCAGTGCTTATACTATTACACAAGACAAGCTTTTTTTAGCATTAAAACACTTCAATTAAATCAAATTCAACAAGTTCTCTTATTAATTATTCAGAAAACGATATAAGAAAATGGTTCCAATATTTGCCTGCCAAAAAGTTTCTCTATCCAATAGATTTTCTTCACTGTGCACTGTTTCATATATATATATATATATATATATATATATGTGTGTGTGTGTGTGTGTGTGTGTGTGTGTGTGTGTGTGTGTGTGTGTGTGTGTGTGTGTGTGTGTGTGTGTGTAAAAGGGGCTTCTGCTAAATCATAGGATCCAACAGTCAATACAACTTCTGTACTTTTCCAAATTTACAGCTACACATCGTGCACTGTGGATGTGTGGAAAAAAAAAAACGGCATCATTCTCCACAAGGAACTACGCCGAGGTCTCCCCATTGACACCATCACAGTCCGACCAGTCATGTGTCGAGCTTTGGAAAACAGGAACCTGAATACCAGAATACGTTGAAGGAGAAGGCTTTCCGTGTCCAAGTGCGCCCAGTTCCACAGAATGCCACTTCTGTGTGGGACGCACACACGCCAGAATATATTTTACAAGATCGAAGCGATAAATAGAAGACAGGCTCACTTCGTCGTAGCTGCACAGTATTTCTGATGCCATGATCGATCACTTCCTAGAACGCAGGAATGCGACGAGAAATCCATTCTTCAAGAAGGGTAATGGCACAGACTCTGTAAATCAGGTGTGTGCAGACTCCAGCCAATACCGATTACGGTGGCAGAGAGAGGGTGAAAAGGTGAGAAAGCAGGGCTTGGGCGAAGAATTGGGACAGGAAGGGAGGCGGAGATGAAAGAAGGAGGTGAAAGGAGGGGTAGAGACAGGAGGCGTGACAACCAGCCTGTGGTTATTGTAGCGCACCGGGCAGAGCTTACGCAGAACTGCTGTAGGGAAATTTCATTTTACATTTACACCCAGTGCCGCACCAGCTAAAGGTATATTTTACACATACGTATACCTAGCTCGCAAGGCACCAGTTGATGGACTACTTTTCATACCTACATCCATTACTGCACCAGTTAATGGCATACTTTTCGCATCTACATCCAGTGTCACTACCAGTGTCATCCAGTGTCACACCAGCTGATGGCATACTTCTTTTCACATCGACATCCAGTGTCACACAAACTAATGGCATACTTCTTTTCACATCGACATTCAGTGTCACACCAACTGATGGCATGCTGTTCACATCTCCATACAGTGTCACACCAGTTGATGGCATACTTTTCAGAAATACACGAAAAGGGCCGCTTCTCTCTCTCTCTCTCTCTCTCTCTCTCTCTCTCTCTCTCTCTCTCTCTCTCTCTCTCTCTCTCTCTTGAACGTACACTAACGTACACACAAAAACACAGACACTACATACAATTTTTTTTTTTTTTTTACACACACACATAAATGTGCATTAACCCCCCCCCCCCCCCAACACACACACACACACACACACACACACACACACACACACACACACACACACACACACATACATACACTTGCTTGCTCACGCACGCGCGCGCGAACGAAAGCATGCTCACACACACACACACACACACACACACACACACACACACACACACACACACACACACACACACACACACACACACACACACGCACGCACGCACACACGCGCGCGCGCGCGCCCGCGCGCACACATGCACGCACATATGCACTCACGTGCACGCGCGCGCACGTACACACACACACACACACACACACACACACACACACACGCACACACACACACACACACATGCACTCATCACACACGTAAGCACGTGCGCGTGCACACACACACACACACACACACACACACACACACACACACACACACACACACACACACACACACACACACACACACACACACACACACACACACACACACACACACACAACCAAACACACAACCAAACACACACACATACATTCATGTGTACAGGTGCATGCACATGCACAGACATGCATACACACGGAGACAAAGGAACAGACATACGTATACGTGAGCAGCACATTTCGTCTGTCGATTGTCAGTGTCACTCTTAGCTGAACCGGTTTCTGTGGTGAAGAGCACTTTTCTGGGTGTAACGGCTCTGGGATATAACTGGCACTTCAAAATGTAGTTGAGGTTAAGCGTCCGGCAGTGATTTGCTGGCTTATGCTCCAGTGTCCCTGGTCCATTGGAGAGATGACCTCGATAGTTAGTTTGGAATGCTGACAGGTATCATATTTCTTGAAAGAAAAGAAGCCACTCTGCTGCTTAAAGTCATGCGGCACGTATCTTCTAGGAATGTTGGTGTGTAAATTTCGCACAGGTCCATTTTCTCTTTGGGGAATAATTCTTTGCTCTTGGGGTCAGAGTAAAGGACGTTTGAATTTCTTTTGATGATCTTGGACTTTGATGGAAAACGGGGATCATATTTTGTATCCCAAGCTATTTCGTTTCTTGCATTGATCCGGTTCTGTTTCAGTAGTTCTCTCTCTATTGCGAGATGCACCTTTCCTGATGTAGAGCAACGGCCAAGCTGGAAGCGAAAAACACATAAAGAGCGGACCACGTCATAAGAGAGGACGAAGAAGGAGAATGAGCCGGATGCAGATGACCGATTACCGATGTTGAATCTCGATTCAGTATCTCAAAATGTCCCTCCACCCCACCCCCCACCCCGTTGGAGAATCAGTCGCCGCATCTCTGTAATATCGCCAATAGAATAATAATGGCTTGCGAGGTCCCGGACATGTCTCTCACCGGATTCTATGGAACTATCTTTAGGTCTTTGAAGACCATCGAACACATGAAGACAGGTGTGAAATTGCTGGGGAAATGATTATCGACTTAGAAACTATCTCCCTCGTTTTGCTGAACACTGGATATCAGCAACAGATGACACTAGCACTCTCTTCCAGTACAAGCTGTGCCTAGTCCCATCCTCGCTCATTGTCCGCCGGAGGAAAGGAAGCAAAACCACAGCTGATTTAAAAAACTCTGTGAGCAGATACCACTACCACCATCGCCGCCACCTGATGTCTTTTTTTTTTTTTACACAATTCTACCATATTGTTTGGCATATCAGAAGAAATGCGAAGGCTTTAGTTGAGTCCTTCGAGACGAGAATGTTCTGTCTCTTCTGACAAGAAGGGTTTAATCTTCAACGAGAACCACATTGTTTCTGAGAAACACCATGAGCGTCTTCGACGTGCTGGCCTCAATTTATCAACTGCAATTTCGCCATCATACAATACTGCCCCGGTTGAAAAGCCCTTATGAGGAACAAGCAAAATAAGCCGCAACTATGGAAAGTGCTGAGTATCTACGAGTTCAGTGAAGAGTTCGCCATGGAAAACCATAGCGATAGTGTTTTCAATCATGATGAAGCATCAATGATAGTCATTTTGTACTGTCTCATTGCCATTGAGTTTGGCACACGAGTATTCAGCAATCTGTCAGATGACACCATTGTTCCTGCTTCTCTTGTACCGGATGGACAAACGCAAGATCCAGGTCAAAGTGCAGATAGAACGGGGATATTGAGCTCTTTGAGACATCAACATCACTTTGCTCAACCTTACACCTCGTACCTGGAAATCCTGAGAATGCACTGTCTTACAGGCAAATACCACTTCATCCATGCACCATAAGACACCAAGAGCAGGTGACTTCTATGGCTTGTGCTCAGCAGGGGTCAATGACAAGTGAAGCGAGGAATCTTGTCTACCTACGGAAACATGCTAAGTCGCTCAAGCTGATTGTCGTTATTACCAACGGTGCACATCCTATGACCTCATTTTGAAGACGACACTCGCTGAGTCAGCAGACCAGCAGATTCCGTCTGAATTTGACATCACAAGGCATATGTGGAAGTAATAAATGGCAATCCAATTCCACCAACGGCCAGACAGCCACTGAACACTCCCAAACTCACAAGGCCGTAGTTCGATGCGGTTGAAAGGCAGAAGGGACGGCATGCAACAGTAAAAGCTGAATTTATCATCAATGCAAAATCATAGGCACTACGTAGTGCACTTGTGCTTTCAATGACGACTGTTTCAACTCGTTCGAGACTAGAGAGGGAGACGAAGATGAACTCAAAGGGAAGAGAGGGCAGAAACTGATGTGGGAAAGAGAAAGAGACGAAGAAAAATAAACCATGCGTTTCCTGCCCTGGCGATTAATAGGAGTCAGGTGTACTCATGCTTCATGATCATGCAATTGAATGAATTCAAGAGCCGTCAAAGGTGCACTTCTTTCTGCTGTGCAGTCTCTCTTCTGTTTCATAATTATGCACATACCGATGAGATGACAGTCACTATAGTGAGAATTTGGGCTTGATTAATAATCTATGTGTCTCAATGTAAATGACACGATATGACATAAGCGCTGATTGTTCAGGAAATAAGCCCACGCCAATGGATTGGACATTTTACACAAACAAACAAATGCCATGAGAAAGAGACAATACTAATCCCTTAATACAGGAGAGAAGGAGATATAGTATGTCATAGTATGTTCATAGTATTTTAGTATGTTCATAGTATGTTCATAGTATGTTCATAGTATGTTCTTTTTTTTTCGGATTGATAAGTGGACAGTGATCTTGATATGGACACGTAACGTGTGAAACTGACCTCAGTCTCTCCGAAAAGTTCAGTAATCAATCTAGGATTGTTAAAAACAGTTCGAGAGACACTGAGATCATTCGCATCAGTTCATTCAAATCTAGGATGCGTTTTAGTTATTGTTGTTTTATTACTATTTGTAACCAGAAATGACCTTGATTTTAACATCTGAGCCCAAAATCACCAAAAGTGAAACACGTGAGGTCAGAAATCGATTCTTGATCTGAATTAATACGGAAAAGAGCTACTGCATGTCAATTTACATTGTTTACTTTAAAGCAAATCGTATTTCACCGCTGCTCTGTGGCAGCAATCTTTGATTTATGCAAATTACCAGTTACTTATTGTCATCGCTCTGATAACCGAGCTAATGTTGTCTATCGACCCATGTAAGAACGATTTCATAAAAAAGACCTCATGGCAACAGGGTCTTACATCTGGCAGATCGACTGGACTTTATCTGTGCTGTCAAATTTTGTTCTATTTCAATCACAAATGCAGATTACCGCTGTAGTGCTGTTATGAGGTACCTGTTATTGTTGAAGCAAGTAAGACTGTTTGGTTCGCTGCTTTCATTCGCTTAATTCACCGCAGAAATGACAAACATTTACTTTGCAATATTTAGCCAGCTATCCTACATGTATCCAAGAGATATTTGAAAGTTTGTCTGTCCAATCTGACTTTGCGTGTTGTTAGACATTTATTTATAACCACTCCTCAACCCGATTAAAGAGCATTGATTTCGGATCCTGATGAAAGTTGTGTCTGTAATTGCGTGCACACATTAGTTACACCAGAAATGACATTGATTTTTACACACACACACACACACACACACACACACACACACTGGCGCGCGCGCACGCATGCATGCACGCACGCACGCACCCGCACAAACGCACAAACGCACGCACGCACGCACGCACGCACGCACGCACGCACACACACACACACACACACACACACACACACACCACACACACACACACACACACACACACACACACATGAAACTGAGTGGCTGCATGGTCATTATGCTACGAAAGCGAGTCAAAAATGACTGTATGCATGGATAAGCATTTGCGAAGAGTTGGCATTCTCTGAATGCAGTATGCGTTGAATCTGAGTTTGTGTCAATACCAGTGACTCGGTTAACAATTGATATCCCCAAATGTGACATGTACAGACTCTTTTGAAGGAGATTATACACTTGCGTTTTTTGTCGTGAGTCGTGCATTTTTTCCCATTGAATTCCCAGACACTCACTTTGCCGTATTCATGATTCTCATTTTTTTTTTTATTGTTTATTTTTGTTTCTTTGAAATAGTGGTCTTTGATTCCGAAGTTCTGAGCCATATTTGTTTTGTAAAACTTTGCCAAATCGTCTATATCTGCAGGTTTTTGGAGAGAATCACTGAAAATGAATGTGCACTTGTCCCATCTGCCTGTTCATTTAGCATTATGTATAACATGTCAATGTCGCGTGGAGTGAAAGATTAAATTCTGTCGATGTTAAAGATTTCCACAAATGTGTATAGTATTCCTTTATTTCTTAAATTGTGATATATTCTGTTACGTAAATATTTAGATAGCTGTCACAAAGCATGCCCTTAAAATGTGAAGCTGGAATAACAAAAGTATCTGCTCTGTCTGTATCTTCAAGTTTGGGCTGGAAAGTTTAGACCTACTACAAATGCGAAAATAATATCATTGTTAATCACACAGTGCACGTTTTTGTTTTTGTTTTTTATTTTTGTTTTTGTTTTGTTTTTGTTTTTTTTTTTTGTTGTTTTTTCTTATGATGGTTGGACATTCGCTTTGTCTTATGGTACAGACTTCAGGATGAAGTCAGAAGCAAAAAAACTTTCATTTTAGTTTTCATTTTTGTACAGGGCTTTCTAAACACTTTGCACTATATCTCAAACTATTAAAACAAATGGTCAGGCAGGCAAAAAGAGAGAAAATTTGTGGCTGGACTTGGTTATGAAGACCAATCATCAGATTGCGAAAGACAAATAATAACCCCTCAGCATACCTTGACGAGTATGATATGAAAGTAACATCAGCGCAGCAATTGAAACGGAAGCCGCTGATATTGGTCAGCATAAATAGAAAAACAGGAAGACAGGACGTTGGTTCTATTGCCTTCAAAAACATTTTGGGCCGTGAATTCAATACATGTGTCGACAAAAGCTCAACAGAATTCACCAGATTATCAATGAGCCCGAAGCTACAGTATTGCAGCATGCAACAAAAACTTTTTTTTATGATATCTGTCAGGTGACCTCGGATAGGGTGTCTGACTTCTTGTAAATATTATCATAAAGAGTGAGTTGGAGGGCAACGTCGCAGAGCCGGACTGAAAGTCTTGGGTGTACAGCATTAAGGATATTTTTGCGCACATTGCATCTACCCAGTTGTGCTTATCCGAGAGAAGAGAGCTGTGGAAAATCACTGTCCTACCAAGAGGCGTCTGCTACGCATTTATCATCACTATATAAAAACAGGCCTTAAAAATCTCTGGCCTTTCATGCGTGCTTTCTTGATGTTTGACTTCACGTTCCATCTCTACAAACAATCCAATTACTGTACTCCAAAGTTAACAGTGCTCATACATAGTGTTACTGGAGAGTGATTCTATACTTCAGTTGGAATTTTTCTGAGGTGTCTTTTATCTCTAGGAAGGCAACACAACTACTGCATGTAAGGATTGTGTCAGCTAAGTCTGTATTGGAGAAAGAACAATTCCAAACCTTCGATTTGCAAATAACATCAATGGACTGGTACAGAGTTCACAAGAACTGTCCAATGTTGCTGAACGACCGAATGAAACACCAACAAGACATGGCGCGGAAATCAATGTGGGAGATGTAATTACTCTCATGAGATGGTTCACAAGTAATTACACATCTCAGTTACGAAATTATTCAAGCTTTGTCTGGCGATAACTTTCTACCAAACAGTTCCCAAAATGTTTCCCTGTAGCGTGACCCCATGACGTAATACAGGAAGAAATTGAAGGTAGAGTTGATGAAAACGAGTATTTCAGTTACCCACAGACCGGTTAGAAAGAAGTTGTGATGGCGTCGACCTGAGTTGACCTCGGGCAGAAAGAGCCAGCTGAACCTGTTCATGGCGTCCGGAAACATGCAAACAAGGAAGAGAATGGAGTTAGCCACCAGCATCTTTGTCAGAGAGATCTCACGGCTGGAGATCACCGAGGAAGTTTCATACCGCCACGTGACGATCCGACGCAGTTTAACAATCGTTATGATGGTGGTCGTCAAAAACGACTACTATAACCACCCCAGGTATCCCAAATCCAAACAGAAAACTGTCAAGATGGTCGATGAATTGTTTGTGGGATTTATAAAACTCCCCCTCAACAACAGTCATTTCAGTTGCTTGCAATACTGGATCGTACACACACTCAATACGAAAGCGATAGACCACGACGAAAAACAAACTGAACACCACGACATTGACTGTAATAATCATTGCTGCCATGGTCCTGGTACGTAACAGACTCTGAAACTTGAGCGGGTTTAGAACACAGAGACATCTCTCAGTGGCGATGATAGCAGACAGGACAGGGAAAAAAAAAAGTGATGCCAAAGAGTACTAGCAAGTTGTGATTGGCCAAGAAGGTAATGACAGGCCCAAACCTTTCTTTCGTTGTGAACTGCAGATACATCTGTTCTCCATAGGTGAACATCGCCGTAACCAAATGCAGTTCATCAGCGAAGGACAAAGCGAAGAGACACAGGTTGACACGATCTTGAAGTCCTTGTTTGTAGAACACCGCCATGTTGATGATGTTGGCCGGTCCGCCAATCAGAAACAAGAATACTAGGATATTGTTTTTGATTCTGCGCACGATGGTTTCTACTTCCTCGCTCACAATGTTGTCAGGGTTGTCCCAGGGCAGGTACTCCATCTCACTGAGCACAACTTCCAGACAGTTATCTCCCTGTGACGTGTTTTTGCCGCGCAGTTTGCATATGTTCAGACAAGTTACTCTGCATGGGTGAATTGCCTGCAAAACGAAGCAAATTAGTAGTTCCGGCTCCTTCCGTTGCGTGTAAATTTTAACACATAGAAAACCGCATTGAAAGGGAGGAGCTCATTGGTTTTAGAACTACTCCACCCTCCTGGGATACCATTCCAGAAAATGAGAAAATAGATAATCTTCCATCTCATGCCTCTGGTCACCAACTTCTATCGGCGAGTTTAGTTTATTCCATTCAGTTGGGGAGTGAATTAACTTCACCCTTCCTCCTTCTTCACACCCACCCCATTCCCCTGGGTACCTCCTCACATCTTCCCACAGATCCCCCAACCTTTCCCTACTCCCTTTCACACCCGATCACACTTCTTAGATGTGCGAAAAGACAGATACCTTTGGTGTCAAATAACCCGCCCCTGCGTTGTGTGGGACGGTCAGAATTGTTTTAAGATAATCCTTCTTTAAAGCCCTGTTCCCACTGGCGCAGATCATATAGCTGTGACGTGATCAGCATGATCGGCTGGCATGAAAGCCGTGAATGGAATCAAACACAATGAAAGCTATATGACAGATGCGGGGGATGTCTGTATGCGAGTCCGTCGGTTTATCAATCCATCTATGTATCAG
>JADBJO010001683.1:207500-215000 GCA_016801955.1 Conus betulinus
CTCTCTCTCTCTCTCTGTGTGTGTGTGTGTGTGGTGTGTGTGTGTGTGTGTGTGTGTGTGTGTGTGTGTGTGTGTGTGTGTGTGTGTGTAATATGCAGTTTTGTGCGATGTTTTCTTTTCATATATTAGCAGACAATTTTTTTTCCTTTGTTTGAGTGCTGGATGGAAAAAAGCCACTGAATTTGTGCGATTCCTTTCCGTCAATAAGTAACGTTTCGTTCTCTCTCTTGTCTCTCTGTCTGCCTCTCTCCCCCTCCCCCTCTCTCTCTCTCTCTCTCTATCTCTCTCTTTCTTTCTTTCTCTCTTCAGAGAGAGAAAGAGAGAGAACATGGAGGGAGGAAGAAAGAGGGAGTGATTGCGATTAGCTCTATGTTCTGATGCCACTGATTGCAGACTAAGAGCATCCGTGATCCTCTGAATGAACTTCTGTGTCTCGCTCACGAACACGAAACACGAGTTGGCCATTACTTTATGGGACGGCTTTTTACTGATCACAAAGTAACCTAATGGTGATTAAGGGGATGGTGGTGATGGTGGTGGTGGTGATGATGATGGCGATGATGACAAGGAGCATGAGGAAGAAGAGGAGGAGGATGTTCATGACTAGGAACAGGAAGAAGAGATGGAAGCGGACTTTGTTGCCAGTGTCTGTCTGTCTGTCTGTCTGTCTGTCTCTCTCTCTCTCTCTCTCTCTCTCTCTCTCTCTCTCTCTCTCTCTCTCTCTCTCTCTCTCTCTCTATCTCTCCGGCGTTCTCATCGGCCTGTCTGTCTATCTGTCTGCCTCTATCACCCCTCCTCCCCCTCCCCATCCCTCTCATTTTCCCTTTCTTTCTCTCTCCCTGAGCCATTAGGATCCGCTTCATTTTCCCATACTGGTGACTCTGCGAGATGATCTGCAGGCGATGATTCATTGAAAAGAACATGACCATGAAACAGGAATGGACGTTTGCTTTCTGTTTTACAAATAAACTTGGTTATAATGGTAAGAAAGATGATGATAATTGTGATGATGAAGGTAGATATAAAAATTGTGATAGTACTGATGATGATGATGATGATGATGATGATGATGATGATGATGATGATGATGATGATGATGATAATGGTAATTATATGGTGGTGATGATGGTCGTGGTAGTGACGATGAAAATAATCATGATGATGATGACGAAGATGATGATGTGGGGGTTAGTTGCCGCCAAGGACATTGACAAACAAAGTACAGGACAAGACACGATGCATTTCGACCTCTTGGGTCTTCTTCAAGTAAAAAAAATAGATCACATTTAACATTTAGGACAGTACAAACAAAGAACGAAGAGGACTTATCTGATCCCCACTTCTTCCCTATCTCCCCTTTGTCGTTGCCTTCCTTCTCTGTCTTGCCTGTCTGTCTGTCTGTCTGTCTGTCTGTCTGTCTGTCTGTCTGTCACTCTGCCTGTCTGTCTGTCTGCCTGTCTGTCTGCCTGCCTGTCTGCCGGTTAGCCTGCCTGACTGCCTGTCTGTCTGTCTGGGAATATCACGACTGATTAAATCCAATATGAGACGCCAGGAGTTCTTTCCAGCAATTGCCGGTAGTGATTCAGTTAGAGGATCGTGTACGTCTGGACCGGACCCAGCAGAACACGGATTGACCATTAATGTTAGGACAGCTGTTTTGTTTTCACAGAGCTTGATACTTTCTGTGATTCAGGTCGTAATAGTAGTAGTAGTAGTAGTAGTAGTAGTAGTAGTAGTAGTAGTTGTTGTTGTTGTTGTTGTTGTTGTTGTTGTTATCGTTGTGGAGATGATAGTAGTAGTAGCTGGAGGAGGAGCAGCAGCAGCAGCGGCAGTAATACTAGCAAGGGTATTAGTAATACCCGCAGCAGCAGCCGTAGCAGCAGGAATGGTAGCAGCGCCAGAAGCAGCAGTAGAAGCAGTAGTAGTGCAACAGCGGCGCGCAGCAGCAGCAACAATAATAGCAGCCCAAGAGACATAGTGCCATTCCATCAGACACCCGTTACTGACTGTGTCAAAACAAACTTCAGACGAAAGAAAGACCAAAATATGCAAACAATACAGAAAAAATAAAGCGAGAGACAGACAGACAGACAGACAGACAGAAAGACAGAGGAATTCGATTCTTTTTTCATTTGTATGCCAAATTCCCTTATTCAGCGGGGTTCACACGATACAACAATACGTGGGAAGACAACTATTCAAACGACCTGTTAAATCATGGTGCCTACGAGAAAAAGAAAGAGCACAACGTAACGTCCCCTGATTTCCTCTGAGTGTCGGACATCGGTATTTTCTTCATTTATGTGCCAGATTTCCTTATCAAATGGGGTTTCACATAAAACCATACATGGGAAGACTTCAGCCATTCCAACGACATGTTAAAATCATGGTGCGTTCGAGAAAAGAAAGAGCACGTTTTCAGCCCCGGTGTAACGTCCCATCTCGTCCCCCTTTCGCGCAGGTTCCCTGGGGGGACCTATTGGTGTCCAGATCGTTCCCCGAGGGACCTACTGTTGTCCTAGATCGTCCCCCGGGGGACGAATCAATGTCCTGTCCCCCGTAGTACTATTATACGTGCACGTCTCTCTCTCTCTCTCTCTCTCTCTCTCTCTCTCTCTCTCTCTCTCTCTCTCTGTCTTTAAATACATAATGGCAAAATTTAGACTTGGAATATGGGATTTAGCAATACATAGATTTAGATACAAAACCGATGCTGATGACAATGATATGCTTTGTCCTCTCTGTAAAGTGTCACAAGAAAATGAGATGCATTTTGTTCTTTGTTGTCCAGCCCTCATGGAATTTTAGAAATGAATTGATTAAGCCGAAATTCTATAGACACCCTTCCCTGTTTAGATTGACCCTATTGATGTCGCCAACTTTAACAATAGATGTTAAAATTTTTTCGTTATTCTTGTATAAGGCACTTAAAATTAGAGAAATTGCTACCTCTTAAAAGTTACAGATGATTTGTCTTAATTTGATATACTTTGTTACATGTCGCATACATTTGCTTCCAATGTACTATTTCCATACCCCTTCATAAGGGGCCTAGGTCTATGTGAATAAATCATCCCAATCCAAATCCTAATCTCTCTCTCTCTCTCTCTCTCTCTCTCTCTCCTCTCTGTCCATCTCTCTCTCTCTCTCTCCGTCTCTCTCTCTCTCTCTCTCTCTCTCTCTGTTTCTTTGTCTGACTGTCCGTCTCTCTCTCTCTCTCTCTCTCTCTCTCTCTCTCTCCATCTCTCTCATCCATCTTTCTCACTCTGTCTCTCTCTCTCTCTCTGTCTCTCTCTCTCTCCACGCCCTTCTCTGTCTCTCTCTCTTGTCTCTCTCTCCCACCCCTTGGTCTGTCTGTCTGTCTCTCTGACTGTCTGTCTGTCTGTCTGTCTGTCTGTCTCTCTCTCTCTCTCCTCTCTCTCTCTCTCTTTCCCTCTCTCTCTGTATCTGTCACGCGCTGTGTGTGTGTGTGTGTGTGTGTGTGTGTGTGTGTGTGTGTGTGTGTGTGTGTGTGTGTGTGGACTTGTGCTCTGAGAGAGAGAGAGAGAGAGAGAGAGAGAGAGATGAAAAGAGACAGACGGACAGACAGAGAGACAGACACAGCGAGAGAGAGAGATACAGAGAAAGAAAAGAGAGAGAGAGAGAGAGGGAGAGAGAGAGAGAGGAACAGAGACACAGACACGGAGATAGAGGCAGAGAGACGGACAGACAGAAAGACAGAGAGAGAGAGAGAGACAGACGTACACCTGCATGTAGTACTACGGGGTTGGGGGGGGGGGGGGGGGGGGGCCTTCTGGGACATACATAATGTTGAATTCAGGGGCACCAGAACAGCACGGGGAAGGGGGGGGGGGGGGGGTGCCTGCTCAGAAATTCCCCTGGAGGACGATTCAGGACACTGATTCGTCCCTCGGGGGACGATCAAGAAACACCAGTAAGTCCCCCGGGGGACGATCTCGGACACCAATAGGTCCCCGGGGGGGGCACCTGCGCGAGAGGGGGACAAGATGGGACGTTGCGCCGGGTTTCCTGTGAGTGTCAGACATCGGACTTCTTGCCAATTGCTTTTGAAAACGACCGATACGTTTTCAATTGAATTGCCACTTCGTCCAAACGATTTGTCGCCAAACTGGACTCGGCTGTCAATGTCTGTGTCCGACCTGCGTCCACACGTCTGCTTCGATGGATTTGTGTAGGCAGCAGAAATGATTTTCATTAAGTATGTGTGCAGCTTAGCACGTATTCTCCATTCAAGAGAATCAGCTGTGACGGTCTTAGTAAGACCGTATCGCCGAAGGGAAGAAAAAAAAATCAACAACTGAAGTTGCCGGGCAAGTGAATGTTGAGTTTCATTTTTTTGAAATGTCCTGGGCAGATGAAGGTCAAGTAACATTGTCACACACCTTGACAAAAACATAGTCACCTGCTGTGCATGGCAGCCACAAATGTGAAATCCAGTCTATATAGCTAGCAATCAGGCCACTAAATGAGTTTTTTTTTTCCAAAGTTTAAAATCTGATTCAAGTTACAAACTGTCATAATGAAAGAAATGTCTTGATTCATTTTAGTTATGACTGTGACACAGTAACAGTTCATGTCTTTTTTTTTTCAAATGAAAGTGCACATGAGTAAAATTTTTTAAAAAGTCTATACGCTAAGCATAAACGATTTTGTGTAGACATAGACTCCCAAAACAGCCTGTTGATTTTCCAGCCTCCTTTTTTTATTTTATTTTAAGATCCTGAATTCCCAGATGAAACATTGCTATTTGAGTTCTTCCCAACGTCAAAATTCATTGTGCCGCTTTGCATGGTTCTTTTCGTCTTCGTTCTTTACGTCACATACACCAAAATTTGCGTGTTGTGGTGTCACTTTGCAGAGTCGAAACGTTGTGATTGTTTGTTTTCTTTTGATTTGTTCGAAAAAAAGGGACGTATGATGCTTAGATTAAACTGATTGAAAGACGAAAAAGAACCAAAAAGTGTAGTCATTTTTTTTAAAGACTTCAGTATCTACCCTTTTTCATTATCACTTAACTGCGTCGATCACACAGGTTTCCTGAGATGACAAAAAACGGCACCAATCCGGACATGGGATTATTTGTCCACCAAAGCTACGCACTAGCGCACACACTGGCTGTTCTGTCTCATTTCGAAGTAATTCTACGCTTTTTGTCCACCGATTATATTTGCTGTGCATGTGTATAGTCTATAACTTCTTCTTTGACATTGTCACACTTGCGGACAGGTCCTCAGATTGAAATGAGCGATCCTCATAGCCTAGGCAGCCCCAACAACTTTTCTGGCTTAGTGATGGACATAGGCCATGTCTCCTGACTCTGCTCCTGGAGGTCATGATGATTTCGGAAAAAGTGCAGTGGGCATACATGTACTATACAGTCTTAGCCATGCATATATTTACTCATTTAACACATAATCATCCAAGCATTAGACATGCAAGCAATCAAGTATTAGACATGCTACTTATTTGAAAGAAGCGTGTTTAAAACCCTTCAGCGTGTGGTTTCTCTTAAGCACATTTCCACCGCCACCCCCACCCCCAGTTCAATGATTTAGTAGTTTTTTAGCCCCAATATAGATGTACATGATTCTCTCTCACAATAAATGTGTATTAACCACTACAATCCTGAAATGTGGCTGCTGATACTACAAGGCTGTGTTCTATTATGAGAACTAAAATTTGCCTGTCTTAGAGTGAAAAAATTGTTGTAACTTTGTCACATAAACGTTACCATATGTGTCATATTTCATGGTGACAGACTACTACACCTGAACATGCAATGTCTTCATGCGCTCACATGGCATTTGCCTTAAGTGAAAGATGAGGCCTATGTATTGGTACACCCCCCCCCCCCCCCCCCTGGCTGCCAGAACAGATCCCACTGGATGCTCCATAAATGTCAATTTTTAAAAAAGTGTATGCCTACTCAGTGTCACTTTTAAATGTCACTATCACTAATGTTACCACAAAACACAGGTGTTCCCTGTCAAAAATGTATTTGATAAAGCGTATCTTGAGTGTGAGCCTGCCGGTCACTGGGTTATTGAAACGTGGATTGGTAGACAAGTACATTTCAAAACATAGTTGATGCTTTATTCCCATCATTATTGAAAATGATTTTTTTAAGTCTGTCATTCCTTCAGGTGTGACCGAAGTTGATCAAGCGTGCTCTTGTAGCTTCTTTTTGTTGTGCATAGACCCTGCCTGTTGATTTCGTCAGTTGCAGTTCGAATAAGAATAAGATATATACAAAACCAGGAAAAAAAAAAACAATCCAGGGTTGGGCTGTGACAGGGAGGGGCATGCAGGGGGAAGGAGGGGAAGGCAATATGCGGGGGTGAGTGTGTCGTCTCTTCGGCATATGCTCCGTCGGTTGTCAAAATACGTTGCTTTTGAAGGCTGTGTTTTTGTTGCTTCAAGGTGCGTGGCTAGTGGCGTGTATCTTCCGAATCACTTTATCCTTTTCTTCTCTTCAACATCTGTTTCTTTTAGTGATTCTCCTTAGTTCCTTCCATTTCCGGTAGAATTAGCTTATTAGTCTTATTTTTCATTAAACTCGATAGAACTCACTGATGCAGTCACTGTGAAATTCGGTCAGTCTCGTTCACAACTCATTCAGCTTCCTGTCTCTCTCCGAATAAACGGAAGTGATGTCAGCATCTCAAAATAGTCCTAACACTTCATGGGTAAGGGAGGGAACTCTCCCCGCTTCCTTGAGTAATCGATACAAGATCAGCACGAGATGGAAAAGTACTGCACGCGTGTTCCCGGTTCCGCCAATATGGAATCCAGCGGCTTTCGAAGCAGATCCCGGTTGCTGCCGGTATGAATGCAAGAAAGTTAAGCCAGTCCTGAGTGTATTGAGAACATCTAGACGTCTGAGAGAGAGAGACGAAATGTATTCCCATGTCGCAGAGGCATAGAAACAGACAGACGTTTCACCGTTGGTCTTTGTTCTCAGCGTGGTTTGTCACAGGAGAAGAGCGCCAGGGGAAGAGCGAGTTGATGAGAAATGGTTAGATATGAAGCAACTCAGACAGGTGGCCGGGTAAAGAACCAGAGATGATAGAGAAGAGGAGGGGCTGGAGAAAGTATGTGGTCGATTTTGCCAGAGAATGGCTGCCAGTGCCAAGACTGTCAGAAGTGGAGTGACAGCTTCAAACCTGAATGATCTGAGAGCCAGTTAAGCAACAGTGTTTCGGATTCTTTATTAAAGACGATTGAGAAGGTATTACAGAAACCTGTTTACAGACAGGATATAAGCACAAACCAGAATCTCGGAAGCACCCATGGAGAGATATTCATGAACAGAACTTATCGTCAGTTTTTGAAGGGTCTGTTGTCCGAAATGTCATTTCTCAACTCCTTGTCCATACAGCCATCTTGCGCTTTCCAAAGAAGATAGTTTCGATGCCCAGCCAAAAGACTGTGTCATTATGACGAACGTGCCATCAGCTGCAAAGCCGCACACCATCGTAA
>JADBJO010001683.1:217500-247500 GCA_016801955.1 Conus betulinus
AGAGAGAGAGAGAGAGAGAGAGAGAGAGAGAGAGAGATTTCAAGACGAGAACGAGCTGAGGAGAAGGGATTCTTTGGTTGGACATCGGGGATGGAACGAACGGCAGTGGGAGGAGTGGATGGGTGGGACGGGAATGCGGTAGGGGGTGACAAATTGTGCCAGCGCTGATGCCAAGTCTTCAAAGCCTGGCTGTGCGAACAGTGTCGATGTTATCTGGCCAGCCAAAAGCCTAGATTTCCCTGGGGGGCCTGGGGGGGTTAACTCGATCACCGAAACGCGATCTCAGTGTCGGCCTGTCTGTCTGTCTGTCTGTCTGTCTGTCGTCTCGGACTCAGTTACACGTGTTGTATGTGGTCTGTCGGTCTGTGTATTTTGCCAGTCTGTCTCCTATTCCAAGGCGCGCGTGCACATGTGCGTGTACACATGCGTGCGCGTACACACTCACACACACACACACACATGAATATATACGTGCGAGCACACACACGCACACACACGTGCGCACGCATGCACGCGCGCGCCTGCTCACTGGAGGAGAGAGAGAGAGAGAGAAGACGCGTGCGTTGACCCGCCAGCATGGATGCATATATGCATGCGCGTACGCTCGCACACACGCTAGCATGTGTACGTGCATCTTCGTACACACCCACGCAAATACGTTTGCAAAACACACATACACACACAAGCATGAAGAGAAAACGCGCACGAGCATTACACAAGCACCATTTACTCATTCGTTTCAGCTTACGAGCATTGACACACAAAAACAAACGCTGATAAAAAAAAAAAGGAAGAAAATCCATGGCTTCATTATCTTCAGTTATTTGTTAGATTTTGAGGTCATTTTCTCACTGCAAGTCACACGCGATTAATAATTATGAGAAAGATGTGGTGTATGACTAATTCATATGGTTGTTACCGACAGTACTTTGCAACCTATCCACCCTATCCTGGACATTAGCCCCTCGGACAATACTCTCTAGACAGTTACGCCTGAATTATACCCCGGGTGGACACCCATATGCCAATACCGCCCCCCCCCCCCCCCCCCCCACACACACACCTAAGACAATATTCCACCCCCTGACCAATGCCCGCACGCCCTCTACTTACTAAAATAATACTTCCCTCCCCCCTCCCGATTTGATGAACCCTCTGCCCAGTCAGTAACCCCGAAGGTCACCAGCCAGTGGTGAAAACTGCTCAAGTTGCCTCAGTCAGTCCAGAAAACAGTTAAAATTGCAACACTATATATACAAATAAAAACAGCTACATTATTTTCATATGTACAGTCAGATATCGTTGTGAGATATATTTACTTTTGACAAAATTCAATTTTTTAAAACAAAAACCGATAAAAGCAAACACATTTTTTTAGATGTATGTGTGTGGCCTGTCTATGTGGGAGGAGATATGGAAGGTTGAGTGAGTGAGTGAGTGAGTGAGTGTGATGTGTGAGAGAGAGAGAGAGAGAGAGAGAGAGAGAGAGAGAGAGAGAGTTCGTGTGCCAACGCGTACATGCGGATAGGCACGTACATTATTTTTCTGCGCTTCTGCCGTGTAAGACACAGTTTACCGATTAACATTATCGGCGATCCCCGAAGAGTATTGAAGGGTCTGTTGATAAGGACAGTCCTCAACAAATCTGGTAAATTCTTTGTTTGATATTAACGTTTACCTTGGGTTGGCGGAGTGCTCTAAAATGATCTGATTCAAAATGATGGCTGCGATCCTGCTTTTGAGTGTGTGAATAACACGTTGTATGTGTGCGTCTGCATGTGTAATGGGTGCAGGTGTGTTGCTTGTGTGTACGTATATAACCAGAGGTATTAGGGGAGAAAGGGTCGGGAGTTAACAGGGGGGGGGGGGGGGCTATATTGTCTCGCGGTAGTGAAGTGGGGGTAGTGGTTGACTTTGGAGACGGATGGGTGTGTATTATCCCTGGGGTGCTTACCAGGTGGTATTCTCCAGGGGTATTTGCCTAGGGGTGTTAACCAGCTCCGGTCCAGCCCATAGGGTGTCAAATTAAACCTTAGAAGTAGACTGTAATGGACTGGTGGACTTGAGTCATTCTGGATCATAGGGTCTTGAGAGAAGACTGGTTATGATCGATTAGCAGAATGAGTTGGCAACTGATGGGTAATCGATTGGTAAGTGCGCGTACTTTGTTGCTCACGCTGATCAATACAGTTCCATGGGTTTGGCGATCACGACGACAACAGTACCTCTGAATCCATCCTGATCAGAATGGGGAAAAGTGCATGTAATGATTCTTACAGACTGTCTCTTACAGCCATTCTGGTCGAGGTGCTTTCGATCAAGACAGTAATGTACTTGTTCCGTGACTTTTTGACTTTTTTGCGAGATCCTTCTCGCTCCCTCTCCCATTTTTGACTGACTTACGTGACTTATTCCTTTAGATTCGTCGTAGGTAGGTAAGGTAATGTTGCTTACAGCCCATTACCTTACCTAAACGAATGTAAAAGAACAAGTCAGGTAAGTCAAGTCACAAAAAGAACACAGGCCTGCGGTAAGACTCCTTTATCGGACTTGGTGCTGGGCTGGCCTCTTCAGCTGGACCTATGTCATCATGGCTGCTTCACTTCAGAATCCGTGCACCTCTGCAATGTCTGGCGAGGTCGTCCCACTGTTGCTAGTCCCCTGTGGATTCCAGCCCAGTGCCTGCCCTGTGATGTTGGTAGCAGGCTTTCTCTACCCGTAGATATTCTTGATATTGATCTGTATTGTTAGAAGAGTGAGATGGCATGGCCATAAGAAAATACAAAAGACATTTCAGCCGTATAAACTCGAACTGCAGTTTTGTGCTAAGATTATAAAGTGTAAGGAAGCGGGAGATGATGAGAACAGAGAAAAACGACCTTGTGCTGCTCTCTCTTTCCTTTCTTGTTCTCCGCCTGTCTGTGTCTCTCGCCTTCTCACTCTCTATCTCCCTCCCTCTGTCTGTCTATCTGTCTGTCTCTCTCTCTCTCAGTAACTGTCTGTCTGTCTGTCTGTCTCTCTCGGTGCGTTTGTCTATCTGTCTGTCTATCTGGCTACCTCTTTGTCTATCTGCCCATCTCTCTCTCTCTCTCTCTCTCTCTCTCTCTCTCTCTCTCTCTCTCTCCCTACCCCACCCGCACCCCACCCCGGATCGTAACAAAGACAAGACACACACAATCCCATGTCGGGGAAGGTTTAAACCTTCACAATTCCCCGCCCCCTTTACCCCCACCCGGAGAATTCCTCACCGATTGACTTGTCTTCGCTTCCCGTAATCCCGCGCCCAGGCATCCGATCCACCCGTTTAGCCAACTGGATCTCTTTGACGGTCACTGAAGACGAGGATACCCGGTTATCAGCAGGAGTCATCGGCCATACAAGCCGGGAGCGGGGTACTTTTCTCGCTCGCGGAGTGTCGTTTTCTGCTCGGGAGTGTTGCGGCATCACGCCAGTGACAACGTTGACCCCAGGGAGGTGTAAGGTGGACCACGTCTGTCACAGGGACAGGGACCACCCCGTTGTCAGTTCGCTGTCTCGTAAGGAAAAAAAGGGGGGGGGGTGGTTGGGTGAGCAGGAAGGGGGGGGGGGGGGGGGGGGGGGTACTCTGCATTGTTCGTTTGTGCTGTGGGTGAAGTCAGGCGCTGAGAAACTCGATCTTGATCCGCTCCTGCTCCCTCCTAGTTCGCCGGTAAGTTCTGATGATGGGGCTTAATTGCTTGTCTTGGTTTAAGTAACTTTCATTCAGGAAACAAATAAACAGAACACCTTCACATTTATATGAGCAAATGAGCAATAACAAGCACTAGGCTTATCCTGTGGTCAAATTTGACAACATAGTGGCAGTTACAATACATTTACCACGTGGTTGGGATTTTTTTGCTTGTCTTGCCTTGCCTTTCCTTGTCTGCTCTTACCTTGCTTAGCCTGGCCTGTCTTTTCACACGAGGTATGGTGGCCTGCGGAGACACCCAGTGGAGATGACTTCCTGACAATGTCCCTGTTTCTCTCACCATGTATCTGATTGCGGCTTTCATCAGTCAATGGGAGAGAGAGAGAGACACAGACAGAGACACAGAGACAGAGAGAGAGAGAGAGTGCTGCCACGGTTTGGCAGCATCCTTTTCTTGATCTGTTCGAGTGTGTATTCGTTTTCTTGTCGAATGGGTTTTTTCTGCAGTTCTAGTGTGCTGTTCCAGGGATGTTGGCTCGAGTCTCATCAGGAATGACAGGCACCAAACCTGTGGAACTCGACTTAATGTCTCAACCGAAAGAATAGAAACGGATCCATGAAACTCGACTTTCATTTTAGTCTCACCGAACACGGCTTTAGTCTCACCCGTAAGTAGCACCAGACCGCCTGGAATTCAGCTTGATTCTCCATCGAAAGACTAGCACTAAGATAGTTTTCGAGGGTTGGTGGAGGATGGAGGAGGTGGTGAAGGGCAGAGGCAGCCATTGCGTGATTTGAACCGTAGTCCTGGATCCTTCTCGTTCTATGGACGGGGTATGTTGTTCCACCGGCCACAGTACCCTTCAAAGAAACTCACACACACACACACACACACACACACACACACACACACACACACACACACACACACACACACACGCACGCACGCACGCACGCACGCACGCACACGCACACGCGCGCGCGCGCGCAACACAACACGACACCACACACACACACACACACACACACACACACCATCTCACCGTCGCAAACAGAGGTCAGTGCCCCAGCCAACCCCCCTCGGATCGACTCATCTTCCCTCCGTCACGCTAACTCGCTGTCCCATCCCCCGGCACCCCGCCGCTCGGCCCCACCCCCCCCAAATCCTCCCGCGACACACCTAGCCGTCAAGTTCAAACACATTAGGCCTCATAAAGTGTAACCGGGCCAGGACTAACAGGAGTAGGTACATTCCATACATCAGCTCGCCCCGCCGTGTCTGCGTGTCATGGATGACCATAAACTTCACGGGGGATCTGACACCCGAGCCGATACGCTTCTCTCTTCTCCTTCTTCTTCGTTCTTTTTTTTTTTCTTTGTTTTTTTTTTTTTTTTCTTTTTCCTTTCTCTCCCCCACCCCCCTCACTTCCCCGTTCCTTGTCGGAAGTAAAAAGGCGCACGTGACTGTCGTCTGTAGAGAAAACAGCGGTCTGACAAGGGAAGGAGGGAAGGAGGGAGGGAAGGAGAGAGAGAGAGAGAGAGAGAGAGAGAGAGAGAGAGAGAGAGAGAGAGAGAGAGGATGTTTGTGTGAGAAAGAGAAGTAAGGGAAGGGACGGAGAGAGAGAGAGAGGAGGGAAGGGAGAGAGAGGAGTTGTTGTGGGGGTGAGTGAGAGAGAGATTTAATTCAACGCACGTATTTTCCAACTCAGCAGGCCATGAAGGCCACTTTGACACCCAAAGAGAGAGAGAGAGAGAGAGAGAGAGAGAACGAATGAATGAGTAGACAAACAAACTTTTTTTAAAGTAAAGGAAACGAATAAACACGAGCTGGCTTTCCTTTGTTTAAACTCTGAACTTCAATTAAAAGGGGACAATAGTGAAGGTACAAGAGCATGCAATACTAAAGCATGTAACCATAGAATTTACACAGCATATTTGTTGAACAATATGAATAAAAGGAAACAAACACAAGCACATAAATTAATACAAAATGCATTTTGTATTCAGTCGAATTCATACATAGGGGTAAAATGACACAAGCATATTGCCCCCCAGAAACGAAAGAAAATGAGAATAAAACATCAGGGAAGGGAAATATAAATATACCACACTTCACTAGCAGCATATGGGGACCGTCGTAACCCAGCTTGGAGACAAACTAGTCATATCGCCAGCTCCGAGGCCTTTCGTCCGCTGGATCGGACTCGTCAAGAAACACGGCTGAATGTGTGTCTGTGCTCCCGTGGCATGAAATGGAGATATACCACAGTCTACCATTCTTTGGTATTCGAACCACGAACGGTTCAGAAACAGAATCCAACAGCACCCCAAAAAAACAGTCACGAAGGGTAGAAAAGTAAAAAAGGTTGTTCTGCACAATTCTTAGCTGCTGTCAGCACTTACATGACTGACACTGCTTGGGTTATAAATTAAACAATGGAGCTGACCACTCTGAAGTTGACGCCTTCTGATCTCCCTTGCATGCATTCTTAAATGGAACCTCAAGCACAGACTCAACGAGTATGCCCAACATCTATACTGTTTACGTAATGATTTTAGCTGGTTTTTTTTTTTTTTTTAGCAACTTACTTCCCTATCACACTTTTTTCTGATTTACTTTTCCATCCTTCTATGGCAGCTTTGGGGTACTGTTGGCTTTTTAAAAAGTTGTTGCTTTCAACAATGTCGTCAGTTGTTTGCCTTTCTTTGTAGCCCTTTCTCTCGTCTTTGTATACTGTTTACATAATGATTTCAGGTTGTTTTTTTTTGTTGTTGTTTGTTGTTTGTTTTTGTTGTTGTTTTTTTTTTTTTGGGGGGGGGGCAATTTACTTCCTAACCACACTTTTTTCTGTTTTACTTTTCCACCCTTCCCTGGCAGCTTTGGGATACTGTTGGCTTTTGTATTTAAAGTTGTTACTTTTCTGTAATGTTGTCAGTTGTTTTCCTTTCTCTGTGTAGCCCTTTCTCTCGTATTTGTCCCATAAACTTTTCAACCGTTTTCCTGTAATCTGGCAACTAGGTAGTAAGACTGTACTTGGTGTCCGCAGTAGAGACCACCTGTCTGTTTGCCGATATGGGTTGTGAGTGTTTTATTGTGTGCCATCCATTTATCTGGGGGGTGACGAATGAAGTGGAAAGGCCGCCCTTTCCTTAGCACAGCCCAGTATTATCAGCATGTGAAGAATGTCAGTGGTTCGTTTCTTTTTCGGGATTTGATAACAGCCTTGGAAAACGCCTTGGATGGTCGACAGGGCTATTATAATAGAATTAAAACTATCGGCTTCTTCGATAACTTTACCAGTAGTGGGAAGAGGAGCAACGGTGTGTGTAAATGTTTTGACGCTTTCCTCTGCTGGTTAATTATCAATTAAATGTTTGTTTGCTTCTTTGTTGTAAGGATGGAAACGCTATTGCTTTGTCTCTCATCGCTTAACTAAGGGATCAGCTTAATACTTTCATATCAAGCCAGAGCTACGTCTGATTAGCGATCACTAGCATGTAAGAGTGTATCATCATGTATTGCTCACAAAAATGTTAAGGGCCAGTGTAAGATCGGGGTTAGACCAGCAAAGCCCTTTAGAACGTTTGAACTGGTGGATCGTGACCGGGCTCCGGGATGGCTCTGAGATGGACTTTCCTCTAGAGATGTGTCCCAACGGCCGGGGGTGAGCTATCCTGTCGTCCAGGGAACGCGTTTCAACCTCTTAGGTCTTCTTCAGGTGCAACAAACAAGAAACAAATAACGAAAATGCACTTAGCTTTGATCGCTTCTGTGTTCAGCGCAAGAAAGAAGGCGTTGAATGAAAACGAGGCTGTTGGAAGGGAAAATAATGTGCGAGTCAAAGTCGTAATGATGATAATATTACTGACAGGAATACTAATAATGGTCAAAAATTTTTATATATATATATATATATATATATATATATATATATATATATATATATATATATATATATATAAAAGAGACAAGATTACTACCAGTCTTGGTGTCAATAAGTAGGTATGGGAGAAAGGAGAGTGGGTTAGAGGATTCTTAAACAGCTGGGTTGCCGTGGCAACAGTCCCGGAGGCTAAGGCGATGGTGAAGTGTGTGTGCGGTGTGTGTGTGTGTGTGTGTGTGGTGTTAGTGTGTGTGAGTGTGTGTGTGTGTGTGTGTGTGTGTGTGTGTGTGTGTGTGTGTGTGGATATGTGTGTGTGTGTGTGGTTATCAACATTTCCACAACATATGCATAGGAAAGAGGGAAGATGGAACAGGAGTACGTGTTGAAGAAATAGTGAATGAAAAAAATAAAAGAAAAACCAAATGAAGTGAGGGAAATGGAGTGGACAAGTATCTGAATAAACAATAGACTGATGTGAGAAATAGAGAGGGGGTGTGGTGAGAAGGGAAAGGAAGATAGCTATAAGTTATGTATAAGGTAAATAGTGGATATATGGTAGTATGTGTGTGTAGTGGGAAGATATTGTGGGCTGAGACTGAAGTGATGGGTTGGTACATGTAACTTTAAGGTGTTGATGGTAAGAGGGTGGAGGGAAGAAGGGGATGGGTTTATATACTGGGGGGGGGGGGGGGGGGGGGGGGGGGGGGGGGGGCAACATATTCACACCTATACACTCTCTCTCTCTCTCTCTCTCTCTCTCTCTCCCCCCCCCCTCTCTCTCTCTCTCTCTCTCTAAAAATTAAGTTATTGTTTCTAAGTATTATCATTATTTTAATTCTACAATTATGGCCGGCATGGGATTAGTGATAATAGGACATAATGCTTAGAAGCATAAAGGTGAAAATGACTGACGGTAATAACAATGACATCAGTGTTGTTGTAAATTAAATGTAGTGATGTAATGATGTTGATGAAGAGAACAGTAAAGGTAATGATAAGATGATAGTGATAAAGTAATAAAGGTTTTAAGTAATATACCTTCTTACCATCAACACCTTAAAGCGGTGGTAAGTGCAGTAACACTAGCGGAAATAAAGGCGCCAGGAAGGAGAGGGAACGACCAGCGATAAAGGAGCTAGCATTCTATTTATTATGTGTGTGTGTGTGTGTGTGTGTGTGTGTGTGTGTGTGTGTGTGTGTGTGTGTGTGTGTGTGTGTGTGTGTGTGTGTTCCATTAGTAATGTCAGCCTTGTTCATTGGTTACCCCCCCGCCCACCCCCAGCAACCGCCATACCTACCAACACCCCTACACACATCATTACTAGCAGGGGGCAGGGGGAGGGGAGTGGGGAGTAAGTCGATTGACGTAGCAAATGGTGAGACTCGGAGAGTGTAGGAAAAGGGAAAAGATGATAGCTGCAACCTATGTCTGAGGTAAACAGTGGGAGGTAGGGGTAGTGTGGGTGTGTGTAGGTGGAGGATATTTTAGACTGGAGCTGCAGAGGTAGAATGGTACATACTACTTTTGGACGTTGATGCCATGAGGATGGACAGTGCCCAGTTTGGCAATGAGATAAGATTCCTGCATAAGGCGTTCCAAGTTGTCACTCTTCGATTGCCAAAGTGCCAAGACTTTGACATGGTTGATGTTGTGTTGGGCATGGTTGAAGTGTAGGGCGACTGGTTTGGGCCGGTGGTGGCGGATGTCGGCCAGGTGTTCAGAGATGCGCGTCTCAAGTGTGCGAGATGTCTCACCTACATAGATCTTACCACACAGCTGACAGTGGATGGCATACACAATGTTGTGGCTCTGGCAGGAGAAAGTGCGTTTAATAGTGAAAGAGCCCGTGGGGCCATGTAAGATGGTGTCTGGTTTGGTGAGAGAGCAGATTTTGCAGTTGGGTTTTGAGCAGGGGAAAGTACCTGGTGGCTTAGTTGTGGATATTTTGTTCAGCTTAGAGCGCACCAGTAGGTCGTTGAGGTTTTTGTCACGTTTGAAAGTGATCATTGGTTTGGTCTCAAAGGCAGGTTTATGATTTTCTACTATGTGCCAGTTAGACTTCAGGATCCTGCAGATGGGCAGATTGTGAGGATGGAAGAGAAGGCAGGCAGTGGGTCTGTCTGTCTCTTTGGGAGATTTAGTTTCCAGAGTAGATGTTCTGGATTTAGCTGCAGTGCGACTGAGAGCATCATTGATGACGGCACTAGGGTAGCCACGGTTGGTGAAAAAATCAGACATTTTGTTGCTTGTATAGTGAAATCTTCTTCCTCTAACCCACTCTCCTTTCTCCCATACCTACTTATTGACACCAAGACTGGTAGTAATCTTGTCTCTCTTTTTTATATATATATATATATATATATATATATATATAAAATATTTTGACCATTATTAGTATTCCTGTCAGTAATATTATCATCATTACGACTTTGACTCGCACATTATTTCCCTTCCAACAGCCTCGTTTTCATTCAACGCCTTCTTTCTTGCGCTGAACACAGAAGCGATCAAAGCTAAGTGCATTTTCGTTATTTGTTTCTTGTTTGTTGCACCTGAAGAAGACCTAAGAGGTTTGAAACGCGTTGCGGTTCTTTAGGCTTACAGCTTCGTGTGGCCGAACCACCACAGTAGAACGTCCCAGAAAACAGCCGACAAGTCAGCATCAACCAACAAACCGTCCGTAACTAACTGCACCAGCAGAATCTGAGTGGCAGAATTGCTGCCGCTCCTTTGCCTGTTATACTGGCTCACCGCTAGCCTCGTGTGTATCGGAACAGACCTAATCAGCTCTAGACAAGGCAGCAGCAGTGGGGCAGAGCGCTCTTCCCTAACGAGTCTAGGTCTGCCTTTGCCAGCAATGATGGCAGATGAGTATGGCGGTGCCCAGGAGAACGATTCGCAGACAGGTAAGGAGCCGAAAGTTCAGGAAGACAACCAGTCTGGTAGCCCGGGGAGGGTTCCATCTTCATGGCAGAACCGCTCTTCATTTCGTTCCTGTCGCTCTGACTGCCATCTAGCTCAGGAACGAGACAGTGCAGCCTCTCATACTGACAAGCCGCGCGTCCAAATTCCGTGCAGCAAAATGACAACGCCACTCCCCATCGTGCTTGAGTGGTGACCGGTTTCTTGCAGCAGTAGCCAGTTCAGCGGGTTGACCGACCAGCATGTTCGCCTGACTTGGGTCCCATCCAGCACGTGTGGGAGATCCTGGGACGCTGCGTCCAGGATATCCACCCACTACCACACGTGGCCCAGCCGTTCCGCGGGAAAGTGGGTTGCCATCCCTCAAACGACTCTTGTGACACATTGATTTCATGCCAGAAAGACACACTTCCTGTCTCGCAGAATATGGCGATCACATACGTTTTTGACTGTGTCTGAACGTACACTGATAATGTCTCTGACTCTTCAGTTTAAGGGATAGGGGTTCCAGATGAAATGGCATTGTTCGAAAGAGCGAAAGAGTCAGACGGGGACGGAGAGAGATAATGGAGACTACCAATAGTTTTTCTTCTTGTTTTTCTTTTTCTTTCTTTCTTAAAATGGATGGGTTTATATGTTTTTTTTCTTTCTTAAACAGTACTGTTAATGCGATAAACATGAACAGTCACAACTGCGACTGGTTTCTGTCAATATTTTCCTATCTGTCCATACCTCTTGTGAATAGTATATGTCCTGGGACAAAACTTCAGGTGACACAACCTTTCAATGAGTAAAGAGAAGAAAATTCAGATCATTCACTGACACTTACTGTTTTCCATCATACAAAAACGATGACAAAGAGCTCAAAGGAGAGATACAGGCAGGGACAGAGAGAGACAGTGGAGAGTACCAATATTATTTTCATTTGATTTTCTTTCATTCTTTCGCTTTTATGTGGGTGTTGATCTTTTATAATAACTTAATCTTGAGTGAGAGATAAAACAGAGAAAGGTGTGTGTGTGTGTGTGTGTGTGTGGTGTGTGTGTGTGTGTAGGAGACGTCCTGCATGTAAAAAAAAATCTATTTCAAAGGCATCAGAGAGAGAGAGAGAGAAAGAGAGAGAGAGAGAGAGAGAGATGAGTGGCGGAAATTTGTTCGAAAACTATGTACCTTTCTTTTTTTATTAGTTTATTTGTTTTGCTTTCACTTTCCCTTCTCAGGCTGAATACTAATAATACTGGTTTTAATTTTGATAATACTGCCTGAGGCAATTGTTTACGAAGTGAATATTTGTCCTTGTGATGATTCTCCACTTGTGGTTTGTTTAGTCATGTATTGTTTGTTCATTTGTTCCTCTGTTTATGCCCCTCTTTGCCTGTTTTTGTATTTGTTTCGTCCTCTTCCTCTTCTTTGGGGGGTAGCGTGGAGATGGCAGTGGTTTAATTCAGTATGCTTCTGCTTGTTTTTGTGAACCATCAGATCAAGAACAAACCATAGATGAGTATTGTTAGCAGGTTTATTTTCATTTAGACATAATCAGATTGAAATGGGCCTACTGAAATGACAAAATGTTAAAATGTCTTCATTGTGATGTACAGTGACTAGTCTCGCGGAAATTGTAGCCACCAAGATTGTCGGCAAGGTTTCCGAATAATATGACAACGGCCAGTTGCTTTGTTTTCTCTCTTTGATTAATCTATTTGCTCGTTTCTGTCATTTTGTTTTCATTTATTTAATTGTTTTTTGTGTTTACCCTTTGTAGTTATTGTTGTGTTTATATGTGTTCATGATGGTATAAAAAAAACAACAAACAAACAACGCATACAGTGTTTATTCTGTAACTGATGTTATCATTCTAATGGTAGTAGTAGTAATAATAGTATTAATAGTTGTGGTGGTAGTAGTAATAGTGCTAATGATGGTACTAGTAATCACAGTAGTAGCAAGGTGATGATGTTGATGATATCGATGATGATGATGTATGTATGCTTTGTTGTTATTGTTACCTTACTACGATAAGTATGCATTTTGCTTTTTTGTGTTCCTTATTTGTAATTTGTTCTTAAGTTTTGAAATAAAACATGACTTTAAAAAGATTGTCGGATTTAAATCATTGTTGCAGACCCATTAATATGTTTTGAAAAGACGCCCGTTAGAATGTTCGTTTCTCTCCACCTTCAACACCACTTTAAGAACATCAGCAATAATGAAAGAAAAGACAGTTGATATGAATATTGAAATTATCGCCCAATATCTCTTCTTACTTACGTGAAGAAAGTGTGCAAAAACAGACACACACACAACAACAACAACAACAAGAACAGAAACAACAACAAACGACAAATATGTCTATGCTTCCTGTCCTGTATAATTCGAGAATGCATGGAATTTTAAGAAATGCCGGATCAATTTAGACTGACATCTCGTACGGTATGCAAGCATGAATAGATGATCACAATTATTTCAGTTTAAGTCTGCAAGATGTCTGAGCTGTGTTTTATTCTATTGTCCGAAAACTTACAACTAAGTGTGTTCTAGACAATGGCCGATTGCAATGTTTTTTTCTTTCAACTTTCAGTGAGGGGCAATAACCTAAACGTGACTAAACGTCTCTCTCTCTCTCTCTCTCTCTCTCTCTCTCTCTCTCTCTCTTCTAAAAATGGTCTGACCACATCCACAATAGTGATAGATTTAGTTCTATACCAATTTTTGCAGTGTGTATAATTTGAAACCATATTTGACCGCTAATATTGATAGACATTACAGTATATTACAACACGGTTTCGATTAGGAATATCAGAATTAAAAGTGCACCTTTATAGATACAGAATGGCTAACAACGAAGATTTGATTTGTCCACTATGTAAGTAGCACAAGAAGATGAAATACATTTTGTTCTTTGCTGTCCAGTTCTTAATGGTATTCATGATAAGTTCATCAAACCTAAATATTATAGTCAACCGTGTTTATTTAAATTGTGTTTATTAATGTCTTCTCAATCAGTTGAAGTTGTTAGAGGTCTTTCAATGTTTCTTACAAAGGCATACAAGTTCAAAGAAACTGCCACATCTTAAGAATTTTGTTTGTATCACCATTGTTATGTTTTTTGTTAAGTCATAACTAGCGCTGCTTCAATGCTCTTTTGTTGTTCACATTCCCCCCATAAGGGGCCTTGGCCTAAATGAATGAACCAAAACGGGATTCTGAATCCCGAATCTCTCTCTCTCTCTCTCTCTCTCTCTCTCTCTCTCTCTCTCTCTCTCTCTGATCTGACTGCTCAACACAACTCACGGGCACCTTGATGTTTTGGACTTCTTTACAAGATGTGGACAACACTTCTTCGTAAAAACGTACAGAGCAAGAAAGAATTAACGAAAAGTGAAAGGGTCTACATACTAGTAACACGCCTAACATAAGAAAAGTGGTGGAGGGGGTGAGGAGACAGGAATCCACACGAGAGAAAAGGACACAGGAGCATGAGTGAGGAAAGAGGGGCATTGAGGTGGAGGAACAAAGAGAAGAAAATTCTTGTGAGAAACAGGAGAAGCGGTGGCCGGAAAATGGCGGCCCATGAGTCGATTACGGGAACGAGCACCGAACGAGCCGAAACAGTTGAAACAGATCCCCCACCTGGTAATCTCCCTTTCATCTCTGGGTCGTGAAAAAAACCGAACGACGCTGTGTGACGTCGCACGTACTGCCCGGAGGCTTGCTTGAGAGGTGAGAGCAAAAAGAAGTGAATGTGGGGACAAAAGGCGGGAGGGGGGGGGGGGGGGGGGACGCGGGTGGTGGAGGATGGGGGTGGAGAAATAGAGGACGGGGAGGGTGTGTGATGATTGTGGAGAGAAAGTGAGACGAAGGGGAAGGGGTAGAGAGGCTACAGTTTAAACCAGGTATACGTTTTCTTTGGCTCGTTCGGCTTAAGTCTGTACATGCAGATTGTTACCTGCTGTAATCTTGTTCTTCGTTGAAGGTCAGACAGGTCACATTCAAGAGACTGTTGCGCCGTCTTGTTTTGGCCTGGTTAGTTTCTTTTATTGTCGAGTCATGTGATTTTATCGCCCAGCCGATCACGGTGACCACACGGGGCCTGTAAACAAGTGTAAATCAGAGATGTGTTAAAACTGAGTTGAAACACACACGCGCGCGAGCGCGCGCGTCCTAAAGCCAAAAGCCAGTCTCAAATAAAAGATGCATCACCAAACGCGTCTGAGAAACGTCTTTTTTTTTAAACTCCCCCATAGCAGTAAATAATGAATAATAAATAAATCACTTAGCACAACAAGATTAAGCTTATATAAAATGCTCGTGGCGTTATTTTGTTCAGTCAATGTTTATTTATTCATTACTATTTTTTCTTCATTCTTTTCATGTATTTTCATTTCATTTATCTTATTTCGTTTATCTGCTAGCCTCTTTATTTTGGGACAGGCTGCAATGTAGAGGTTTGACCTGTTCCTGTGATGTTGTAGGGTCATCGATTTGTATGGAAATAAGCCCATTGCTTTAAAGAAAAAAATGATAATGATGAAAGAGGAGATCTCCGATGATCGGCGTTCAAGACACGTTGTCGCTTTTGTCTCTAAGCCGTGCTACCCATTCCCATGCATATGTTTTGGTTCGTTCTTTTCTTTTCGCTTTTTCCTTCTCTCTTTGCAGGGTTTGAACGCTTCTCAGGTCATCTCTTTCGATCTTTCCTTCTTGTTCGTTCTTTCTATTCCCCTTCCTTCCTTCCTTCCTTTCTTCTTTCCTTATCTATCCTTCATTAATTCTTTCTCTCCTCCCAGCCCCCGCTTTTTTTTTTTTTTTTTTTTTTTTTTAATTCCCATCCTACTCCGGCCTGTGTCTTTTTCCGTCCATCTTTCTGCCCTTCTTTGTTCTACATCATACACAAAAATTACCATATCTTCGAACTCAAGCACGCACACACACACACACACACACACACACACACACACACACACACACACACACACACACAGCACGCGCGCGGGCGAGCGCGCGTTTCAACATCTGATCTGTTCCACAATATCTCTGTGTGTTGTCTGCATTTCCGTGCGTGCGTGCGTGCGTGTGTGTGTGTGTGTGTGTGTGTGTGTGTGTGTGTGTGTGTGTGTGTGTGTGTGTGCGTGCGAGCGTGCGTGGGTGCGCGTGCGTGTGTACCTGCATGTATCTGCACCCGCATGTATTTGTACACGTGTGAGCACATACAGGAGTATATGAGTGCATGTGCCAGTTTGTGCGTGAGTTGTCTTTAAAGTGAAACTGCAAGTGTATATATTTGAACATGGCGTGTTTTGAAATATCTGGTGTACGAAAACTTTATTAAGACCGTGTAAAGGTTAATTTTGAAGAGAAATGGCTTGAGTGTTGCCAAAAGTTTGTTTCCAGGGTGTTGCTGCTGAACCGTCCTGATCAGATTGTGAATGCCATGCAAGCAGGACTTTTAAAAAGTTTGTATGGGACAGACAAGAAAGATCGGATAAGTACAAACAAATCAGAATTGTTGTGAAGGAGTTAAAGGCTTTTATGATATACATAAATATAAGAATGTATTAAAAGTGACATGGACTTTGAAAACTGCATTTGTGGTAACATGCCTGGAATATCATAGCGAAGGACTCGAAAATTTGTACTCTATTTAGAACACCGGTTGACGCGAAGATAAACTTTGATTAAAAAAAAAAAAAAAAATGATCTGATGTTTTTAAAGCAAACGAAAAAAAAAAAAAAAATAGGAGAAAAGAGAAAAGACTGAGAACGGAGGGTAACTAACAGCAGAAGCATTGTTTTGTAATGCTACCATTCTGATGGCGGAAAAGGACATTGATACTGGATTGAGAAGAGTGCTTACCAAACTGTCGATTTACTTTATGGAAAGTAGAATTTTGTTTGTCATTCAGTACTTGAGAAAAATATGGCATTCATACACTCGTCATTATTTGTGTGGAACATTTACAGAATAGAATGCAGTTGGGAAATGGAAGTGTCCATATGTACTGGACTATCAAAGAGTTTCACTTTCCTCAGTTCAAAAGGGTGCAAGACAATTCTGTGATATCTTTTTTTTTAATGTACACGTTTGGCAAACAATAAATCTGCCGGCAAGCGTACAGTAGAGCGTTATTTTTTCAACATATTCACAAAATGATAGAGACGTGATGGCTACAAGTTCTAATAGTTCACAAAAATCTTAGGTGCCAACGCAATTTTAATGAATGTGAATATAAACGAAGCCAGTAAATGGTGTGTGTGTGTGTGTGTGTGTGTGTGTGTGTGTGTGTGTGTGTGTGTGTGTGTGTGTGTTTCTACCTCAAAATGTCGAACAAACTATTCAACGTACATGCACTGCCACTTTGTTTCGACGTTTTCGATGTCATTTCAGTTGATTTTTACTCAAAGATGTAAGTCTGCAAGTTCACTCGCTAAGAGAACATCAGGTTCTATTTGGTTGTAGAAATGCAACATAGTAAGAACACATGCAATAATTAACGTCCTAATTTTACTTGCTGAATTATATATTTATAGTTATAAGATGACAAACTACGCAGGCTTCCACATGTGGTGCAGGATTGCTCCCAGCCGGTTTGGTTGGCAGTTGAGGACAGTACTTCTCTGGATCCCACCTGCACCTTCGGGTGTATCTTCTTCTTGTCTGCCTTTTGGCCGACTCTGGAGAAAAGCCCACTGACAGTAAGAAAGACCCACTGACCGCAGGGAAAGTCCTGTTGACAGCGGGAAAGACTGTGAGCCGGGATTCTCTTCAGAAAGCATGTAAGATTTCATAGCGAAAGCATGGAGTTGCACTGTCTTCACCTGTCAGCGGAACAGCAACCAGTGAGGCTGTAGGATGCACATGGCAGTTGCTACACTTCGTTTTTTTTTCGCCGTGGGCTCTGCAGTCATATGGGCTGATACACCCATGGGAACACTCCCGTGGAGGTTCTGTCGTGTCACATCCAATACTCATTATGCAATGCCATTTGCAGGGAGCAATTATGCCCCTTGACGTCTTAATGGAAAGCCCTGTGCGTACCCACACCCTATGTGAACACCGTGCAGGCTTCCGAGGTGGTGCAGGATTGCTCCCAGCTGGTTTGGTTGGCAGTTGAGGACAGTACTTCTCTGGGTTCCACCCGCACTTTCGGGTGTATTTTTCTATTTATAGTTATAAGATTACAAAAAGAATCCCCCTGGCGTCATGTAGAGATGTTACTTTCATCTTTAATCACAGACAAGAGAATGAAAAGTACATAGCCAGACAACATGAAAGACGAAATGCTAAATTTTTTACAGAGACGTTTGAAATTTGACACAGTTTTGTAAATTTAAAGTCATCTTTACGGTCACGCTGGCACAGTTTACTTGGAAACTGTGTACCGAATGCAGATGTGAATTTTATGTGTTCATGACATTGTTTTCCTTTTTAGTTGCTTTTCCCCTTGCTTTTGAGGTTATTTTCATTTCAATCATAAAGTTATAAATATTGTACACAAAGACATAGCTAGAAACCCGATCATTGTTTATTATATGTATACATAATAATATATAGTGCATACATTTCAAGGCAGAAGGAGTGATTGCAGCTTCTTGCAAATTGTTTTGCCATGAGAATCCATGTCACAAAAAGATCAACAGGGAAAGAGGGGGAGGGGAGGGGATTCATATGCTTCTCTTCCTTATTTTCACAGTCTTTTGTCACACATGCTCTCTCTGTCTCTCTCTCTCTCTCTCTCTCTCTCTCTCTCTCTCTCTCTCTCTGTCTCTGTCTCTCTCTCTCTCTGTCTCTGTCTGTCTCTCTCTCTCTCTCTCTCTCTCTCTCTCTCTCTCTCTCTCTCTCTCTCTCTGAGAAACTTTACATAAAACACTCCATGGCTACACACTGTGTACTGGTCGTCAAGAATAACTATTGTTTTAACCCTGCTATGGTTGAATATTTTGTGAATTCAGAGTTACTGAAAATGAGAGAAACCTTTAAAGTTTCCAGTCTGTTGTTTGAAAGAAATGTGGCATAACGTGTTTAGGTTCTTCAGTGAGTTTACTTCAGAGTCTGCCCTGATGTCATAAATGTTTGTTGGAAGGGTCACCTGAAATGAAACTGGCTTTGCCCCTGTTGCAAAATCAGTATCTTATCACTATATCATCCTGGGCTGCAGATTAGTCTCAACGAACAGGAACATCATCACCTTTGCCACCTGGAATTTAAGAACAGCTGGGCAGGCTGCAAAATTGAAAGAACTGACACGTGAAATGGACAACACTCCTGACACGTTCTTGGCCTCTGCGAAATAAAATGGAAGAACAACAGAGCAGTACGGAACGGAAGAACAACGGAGAAATACAGAATGGAAGAACAACAACAGAGCAGTGCAGAATGGAAGAACGACAGAGCAGTGCAGAATGGAAGAACGACAGAGCAGTGCAGAATGGAAGAACAACAGAGCAGTACAGAATGGAAGAACAAACAGAGCAGTACAGAATGGAAGAACAATGGAGAGCAGTACAGAACGGAAGAACAACAGACAGTACAGAAGAAGAACAACAGAAGCAGTACAGGATGGAAGAACAACAGAGCAGTACAGAATGGAAAGAACAACAGAGCAGTACAGAATGGAAGAACAACAGAGCAGTACAGAATACAGAGAAGTACAGAATGGGAAGAACAACAGAGAAGTACAGAATGGAAGAACAACAGAGCAGTACAGGATGGAAGAACAACAGAGCAGTACAGAATGGGAAGAAAAAGAAAACAACAGAGCAGTACAGAATGGAAGAACAACAGAGCAGTACAGAATGGAAGAACAACAGAGCAGTACAGAACGGGAAGAACAACAGAGAAGTACAGAATGGAAGAACAACAGAGCAGTACAGGATGGAAGAACAACAGAACAGTACAGGATGGAAGAACAACAGAGCAGTACAGTATGGAAGAATGACGGATAAGTACAACAGCATGGAAGAACAGTAGAGCAGTACAGAATGGAAGAACAACGGATAAGTACAGAATTGAAGAACAACGAGGAAGTACAGACAGAAGGTCATGTCCTGTTCTCCAGTGGAGAAGAAGACAAACATGTACATGGAATGGGATTTTCAGTTAATAAGAACATCAAGAACGCTGTGTTGAGATGCTACCATGTTCCAACAAGACTGTAACCAAGCGCTTGCAAGCGGAATAATTCAAATTAATAGTAGTGCAAATATACGCTCCCACATCAGACTATGATGATGACCTTATTGAAGAAGTTTATTCCTCGCTCTAAAATGTCATTTGTAAGGACAATAAAGACATCCTCATCATTCGGTGTGTGACTGGAATGTTTAGGTTAATGCGGATGTCCAAGGAACTGGAAAATTTCTTCAGCCCTGCTGTAATAAGACCACTAGTGATAGAGGACCGGTCGAATTTGTCAGTGATACTGGCTTGGTTCTTGCTTGCAGCATCCGAATGATCGACATGGCACACCCCAAGGGATCAGTACCTTATCTACATAAACCTGTGCCCATTGATAAATGAACAACTGGGATTGTAAAAAATTAACTTCAAAAGAGATGTAGAGAGAAATTAAAACTTAAAAAAGCGAAACTCAGAAAATCGCAGCTCCTGCACAAAAGCACGTCACTGGAAACATACTCTTAAAACACCAACACTAAAATTCGTAACGGCTCCATCGTGTGGGTGAAAGACGGACTACAGTACCAACGACCCACAATTGGAGCGGAGGGAGGGGCAGAGAGGGACAAAGAGGAGGGGGGGGGGGGGGGGGTAAGGACAGGGGAGGGACACAGTCCTCTGTACCACGCAGGCCAGCAGAATTCCCTCGATGATTTATAGACCATTTGTAAAAAATTGACAAACATTCACAAATTGCAGACGACGTGGTAACGTTAACGTCAGCTGACGTTCCGAACAAAACACAGTGATCAATAGTGGGCGGGCCACGCGTGGGCTTCTCTCAGTCATAGAAGGTGCTGCGTCCACAAGAAAGAATGCCGTTAGAGGACAGAAAGAGGAAAGGTGGCGTGCGGTTCTGAATGTCTGTCTGTCTGTCTGTCTGTCTGTCTGTCTCTCTCTCTCTCTCTCTCTCTCTCTCTCTCTCTCTCTCTCTCTCTCTCTCTCTGTGTGTGTGTGTGTGTGTGTGTGTGTGTGTGTGTGTGTGTGTGTGTGTATGATTTTTTGTATCTTTTGAGCAAATTTGCCACAAAGCAAGCGGTGGCTTTTGTTGTTTGCTGTGTCTCTGAGACAGTGTCTTCATCTGTCTGCCTGCCTATTTGTCTGTCTGTCTATGTATCTATCTATACGTCTGTCCGTCCGTCCGGAAGTCTATCGATCTTTCTATCTCTCTGTCTGTCTGTCAGTCTGTCTGCTTGCCTGTCTATCTATTTAGTTCCTTACAAAATCTGAAAAAATCCATGTATTTTCAGAGGTAATAACAGGTGCTATACGGCGCAACATCTCCCGTAGAAGGTTAAGTTCTTCCCGTTTAGACTGAAGACATTTTATGTGTCTACTGCTAAAGGAAATGCACCACGTGGCGGCACAAGGAAAATGAAAGATTAACAAACTAACATTTGATCATTCAGCTCACTCACTTCCATACAGTTATAAGCACGCAGACAATCTCGTAAACACTGTGTGGCCGCACAGAGATAACGAAAGATTAACAAACTTAACTTTTTCTATCATTCATCTCACTCACTCACGCACAAAAAATATCACAAATGTCATGAAGTTCCATTACATATGAAATACATACAAACTTATATGCACGGACATGTCAACTCAGTTGAAATATTTCAACTTTAAGAATTGAAAAATGTGCATGATTTCATACAGAAGAAAAAAAATTCATTGAGAAAAAAAAGGATCAAGTGTAGTAAGATAAACGTAAAAGCTTTCACAATGATCTACATACAAAGATGCAGAGGATGCAGAGAGAAAAGGCTCTGTCGTCAGTTCCTAAGACATCTATACTGCATGTTCCATCCAACGGCTGCATTCGTCAACACTCCCTGTTCAGTCACTTGTGTCTCTCGCCATGTCTACACACACATACGCACGCATGCACGCACGCACGAACGCACGCACGCACGCACACACACACGGAGAGAGAGAGAGAGAGAGAGAGAGAGAGAGAGAGAGAGAGAGAGAGAGAGAGCTCAAGTTCACACCAAATTATAAAGGTTAAAAAGTGGGGGGGTTTAGGTTTAGGGGATGGAGTGTGAGGAATCAAGAAGGGAAGAGAATTCCGAATATATGGTGTGCACAATGAAAAAGACGGACGGCCCAGAGACTTGATTCTAATTCATCTAAAGAATTCTGGAGTCAGGAGAAACGAAAACAGTAGTTTTCCGAAAAAAAAACAACCTTGAAGCATTGTTGTTCCTGTGTGAAAGCAATTATTATTACTAACGTTGTCGCCTGAGAACTGTTTGTTTTCTAGCTAGGGGACCTGACATGGCCGTGACAACGTGAACATCATTGCAACAATTATGAAAAACGATAAACGAAGGAACTTTTACTCGTCTGCAAGCACCTTAGTATCCTTGGTATTATTGTGCTGACAGTAGCCCTCGAAGAAGCGACCTACACTTTTTGTTGCCTATAATATAGGCGCCTTTTCCTGGACTTTCGCTGCCTTTACTTTTTTGGCCCTGCCCGACTCCATTCTTTGACTGATACTCTTCATTTTGCACCGCATGTATTGCGCTTGAAAACAAACCAGACGAATCTTCGTCCATCAGACCATGCACACAGACGGAGCGTGCACACTGAAATTCACTTTTCCCATGCATTCTTCGGGTTCCAGGGTGACGCGTGTGCCCATGATCAAAGGAGGACAAAAACTTGATTTTTAGATGAAAGTGTCGTATGCATCGATGAAAGAGAATGTAAGGCGTCCGACTGCGAGCGTAACTTCGAGGACTGTGTTTGCGAATGGGAGGGAGTACTGAAGATAAGCATAAGGTGTATCCTAAAGTAGACACCAGACGCAGGCATAAACATCTGACAATCAGTGTTAATAGACAGTCTTGAAGGCGCGCGCGTACACACACACACACACACACACACACACACACACACACACACACACACACACAGAGAGAGGGGGGGGCATTCATATTGGTGAAAAGCGTTTTTAAATCTTGTAAAATATTAGTCTCTTGGTTCCAAGCAAGCGTCGCAAGTACATGCATGTATTTACTTGTTATTCATTCATTTAATTTGAATTATTATTTCTGTGTACAGTTTTCATGTGTTATCTTTAAATGTGCTTCTCTTTGCTGGCACGTTTTCGTTCATAATCATAATTTCCTGTCTGTCTGTCCGTCTGCCACTCTCTCTCTCTCTCTCTCTCTCTCTCTCTCTCTCTCTCTCTCTCTCTCTCTCTCTCTCCGATCTTCCGCACACACACGCACCCCCCGTTACTCTTGATAGTCAAGTTTGCAATTGTGTGTGCGTAATGAATGGCACTACTTTCACTTCTGCACACCCCAAGATTTTACACGCGATGAGGCGTTCGCGCGCATATGTGTGTGTGTGTGTGTGTGTGTGTGTGTGTGTGTGTGTGAGTATGTGTGTGTGTGTGTGCGTGCGTGCGTGTGTGTGTGTGTGTGTGTGTGTGCGCGCGCGCGCGCGCGCGCGCGTGTGTGTGTGTGTGTGTGTGTGTGTGTGTGTGTGTGTGCGTGCGTGCGTGCGGGCATATGTACGTGCGTGCATGCTTGCCTGCGTGATTGCGTGTATGTGTTAAAGGGAGGGGAGTGTGTGAGTGGGTGCGTGTGTGTGTGTGTGCGTGCGACTTGCCTTCGGTTTCGTGTGCGCGCGTGCGTGTGTGTGTGTTTAATGCGTGCCTGTGTGTCTGTCCATACCCGTATGTGTGTGTGTGTGTTTGTGTGTGTGTGTGTGTGTGTGTGTGTGTGTGTGTGTGCGCGCGGCCGCGCGCGCGTACGTGCACGCATGCTTGCGTGCGTGCATGTATGTATGTGGGGGGGGGGGGGGGAGGGTGTGACTGTATGCGTGTGTGTGCGCGCGACTTGCCTTTGCTTTCATTTGTCTTTGAACTTAATCTTTTTGAAAATCTGGTCTACTTTGTACTACTTTTGTTTCTTTCTTTTTTTTTTTAACATTTTTCAATCTTTGCGAGTGTGACGGGTCTCCGACGCTCCCCCTCGTCATTGAAATATGATTATGATATGCAGGGATGCAGGGGGTTATAGACAGAAGTATTTACGCTTTCACAACCAAAATGCGCTCTCGCATAGGCACATGCACTCTGTCACTCACATCGGGCCCGCACAAACGTGACGGGAAACCAAAAACATTTCACAGAAAATAATCAACTTTTATTTAACTTGACTCCGAGCCCCCACCCGTCACTACACAACACAATTATCTGTATCATACAACAATGTAAACACCATACAGACAATCTCATAAATCGCATCCCTGTTCTTCAGTGATTCTTACTTAACCAGGAAAGACAATATTTCACTATTACATTTGCACATTTATAAACTTAAGAACAAATGAAACGTCCATAACTTGCCAGCATCCTTGGTTGACTGTCAGTTTCTCTCATCACACTGTGCGACCACGAGCTGAAGCTGCCACACTGTTGCGTCCTCCCGATTGGCCAAATCCCAGTTGGGGGACACTGGCAACGTAGCTCGCGTTGCACCCTCAGACCGAGTCTCCCGGACTCCACTGCACTTCGCCCTCTCCACGGAAAGGGCTGCTGTCGGCCTCTCCCACAGGTCTTCTCTGGCTGCAAACACCCCACCGTTGTCTGGCAGCTCCCTGTCTAGGCTCCAACAGGCTAACACGTCTTGCTGCGTCGACCGTCCCCACACGGGAGACAATTCTTCTCGTCGTCGGCTCCGAGGCTACAGCAACCTCCACTGTCTTACGTCCCATCCAGGAGACAACGAGGTGACAGCAAACCTCTGCTTCACGCTGTATTTTCTTGAGCCCTCAGCAAGACGGGCGAGTTCACTTTTTCCTTAAGTGAGTCACACTCTTCCTGGTTTCCAGGCACCTTATATCCATTCTCAAACAAGAGAAAACTCGAGTTTAACTGGTTCAACCAATGGAATCACTGGCACACACATATCACACGATTTGTACCAATAACTCCCCAAGTTATTTTTATTCCACCAATGGAATCACTAGTCACCTACACATATACACACACCACAGCTGTTAGCACCAACAAGGACTTGGGTACCAAGTGGTTAATGCATAACCTCCTATTCAACTCATGTTCCATTCCTCAAAGCTACCCATTATTATAACAGCCTGGACTTCTCTACCAGCCAGGACTAATGCTTTAAGTGGTGACTACACCCTATAGACAACAAGGTGCAAACCACTCAACAGGCCAAAGCCTTCCATTCATTCCTCAGAAGAAGAAACGACTGAGTGGGTCACTGTACTCTGCCTGCAGGCTGACGGTCGCCTACCCGTGACGGTCACCTGACACGATTGCCTTCCTTTTAGCCCGCTGGACAACCCGGTTAATAGCCAGTCTCATGGTGGACACTCTTCTCTAGCCAGGACCGGCAGGTCGGCAACTACTTGTCACTATCCCTCGGACATGTGAAAACACTTCCCAGTAACTCCCCTCCTTCAGCAAACGACTCGGGGTATTCCCCTCTGGTGATGCCTGAATTTGCACACTTGAAGAACCCATGGAACTTGCTCTCAACACAACAGCAAAACTACCTTAATTTGCCTAAATGCTCGAGAACATTCGGCCGACTCATGACACCCCCGTACCTAAGAATGTTGTTCCAATCAACATTTCCTCAGGACGAATGTTCTCAGATTGGATAAAACAAACTCAAATGCATGGGTTGATATGACAGTACTACCCCTATGCTTCAAGATATCACTTCCATCAACATCTCTAACATGGATAATGTACCCAATTAAAACCAATAAATCAATCAGATAATCCAAAGATCACTCTTGGTCAGTCATAAACGACTGTGCACAACATTTAACTCTAAACTGGCTCACATATAATCAAGAACTCTCCCTATAGCGTTAGCTATCGGCATGTTCATACATATTAATTAATCATTCCATCCACTTCTAATAATAGCACAGCCATGATTAAACCAAGATTCAAATTCAAGGTGTGGCCACAATCCGTAAAACAAGATTCAAATTCAAGCGTGTGCCCCAACGTACGTAACATCAAAATCAAATTCAGGCGTGTGGCCACAATCTGCTCACACGATCTCACACGCAATATGCAAATCAAACATTTATCCTGATGTTACAAAATAGGACATTTTCACACTTTACCGATCAGTGAACAAAACAACATGAGCAAACAGATATCAACCAGAAAAATCATAACACGTGAGCATACACTCAACCATAATGGCAATGAACAAAAGCAACATCAACTGATATATATCAAAAAATGAAAAATAATACATGAATATAGGCTCAACCACGCCCCACAAGGGGCCATCAAAATCAAAGCAAAAAGGAAAACAGTATTTCAGAGTCACCACAGTTGTGCACACCTAACTAGCCAGCTACATTATTTACCCTGTAGCTGTCCGTAACGGATGATCGCTCACGCCACGACAACAGCAGCCCGTAGGCAGTGGTCATACTATTGTCCCACTGCTACCACTCACACTTAAGGCGGCAACACCCTGAAGGCATTGCTCCTACTATTGTGCTACTTCTGTTGTTCACACTACAACAGCAACACCCTGGAGGCATTATTCCAACCCTTGACCTACTCCTGCCCCTCTCAATCTTGACCGCCGTTTGTGGCTCGCCAATAGTACCTGGGGCAGATAGTTTGCGCATTCCAGGCTTTACAAGAGAGTCAGCGCACGTTTCACACATTTTAGTCCTTAAAGGAGCGCGTGAAAATCTGCGCGATCCTCTTCTAGCCCGTTCGGCAAAATCACCTTGGCAGTCAGTCCCCTTGACTTCCATTGCCTCAGGGTCTGTAGTGCGAAGATCACGTGAACTGGGCTGTCGCGCCCATTCACTGCGACGACGATCATCTCCCTTTTCAAAATGTTAAGAGATGATCCCTCACTCATCTTAACCGAATCCATCTTCTTTTCTGTGTGGAACTTCCTTGGTTTGAATTCTTCTCAGTGCATATGCCCATTACGTGATGAGCCTTATTTACTTCTCCTTTTTCCAACACCGGCTTGTCTGCTCCTATGAGCTGACTATCTTTGGCAGTTTCTAACGATGGCTGGTCACCTCGACCTTCTTGCCATGCGTTATTACAGCCACTCTGGTTCCAGCCCAGCTGCCGGTTCCAGTTACTCTGTGGTCCCTCTTGGCCCCGACCCTGAGGTCTGCCACCATGACTCCTACATTTCTGACTACCACGGCAACGCCAACAACTTTTTGAACCACCACTACGACCACCATGGCCTACAGCACTGCCACTACGGCCGTCTCCACGGCCCACGGCCCCGCCACTACGGCCACCTCCACGATGCCTAGTAAACTAACACTACGACCGACTTCATGGTCCACTGCACCACCACCATGGCCACCTTCATGGTCAACGCTAGCTCTACTGCCAGCAGCGCCTGTGCACTCACCTGCTTTCTGTTTTACTTTCCTGTAGGAGTCCCTACCCTGCACTATCCTTGCTTTCCCTACTTGACTGGCAGCCTGGTTAGGCTTCGGGAGGATATATCTACCCCCTAACAAAGCTGGATAGGGAAGATTGTTTTGCACTGCTGCAGTGAGAGTACTCCTGACAAACTCTGACTCTACCTTAACACGGGCCAAAGGTAGCCGATTAATTCTTCCATCTGCATATCGCACGCAGGTGGTTTCCCCTGTGTAGTCTGTCTCTCTCACCAAACCGGGTTCTACCATTGTCGCCAGAGTCAATCCTGTATCTAACAAGCAGGTCACCGGCTTCCCGTTTACTACTGCCCTAGTAGTTGGTGGTGGTACTCTGCCTTCCTGTTGAATTGTATCAATGGCAACAACTGAATGTATTCGCAGTCCGCTACAGTCCTTGGCGATATGACCCTCTCGCCCACATTTAAAACATGTGCGTTTCACTCTAACATTCTCTTGAGTCCCACTGTTGCCACGGGACTTAGAATCTGCTTCTAACTGCGATCTCGCCTCCTTTGTGTAGGGAGCTGGCGAATCACCCTGCCTGTGTGGTCTGGGCATTACGGGACGACTGGTTCGATCCCTTCACCCCATTACGCTGTTCATGGGCAGATCATATCTGTCTGCAACTTTCACTAACTCCTCTAAACTTCCTAATTCTCTTTCTGCCAAGAATACTGTGAGATCCTTCCGACAAGTGGAGAGAATTTGCTCCTTAACGATCTCCTCCCTCAAAGATTCAAAAGTTTGTTCGATGTTTCCTAACCTAATCCATTTATCAAAGAGAGCCCCTAAGCGATAAAGGAACTGTACATTTGTCTCACCTGATTTACGAACAGTTTCTCTGAACAATTTCCTATATCTATCGGCGGTTACCTGGTACCTCTGAAACAAAGCATCGCGCACCGACTCATAATCCATCTGTTTTTCCGGTGGTAAGCAGAAAAAAGCATCCCTGGCTTTGGGGTGTCAGCAGCGCTGACAAATTTGTGGCCCACCGTTCTTCGGGTAAGCCCTGATCTTTGGCAATCCTTTCAAATTGCGAAATGAAATCTTCTAAATGGTCCGGATTATCATCAAACTTTGGCATATTGATCAAGAGGACTAACATGTGGTGCAAAGTTTGCTTGGGGTTTTGCGTCCACGTCCCGTTCTTTCTCCAATTTTAATTTTTCTAACTCAAACTGCCTTATCTCCCTTCTTTCTCTTTTCCTCTCTTTCCCGTTCCCTTCTCTCTCTCTTCTTTCCCACTCTCTCTCCTCTTTTTCCCGTTCTCTTTTCTTTCTTTTTCCCGTTCTCTTTCTCTCTCCTCTTTTTCCCGTTTCTCTTTCTCTCTCTCTTTCTCTCTCCTCTTTTCCCGTTCTCTTTCCTCTTTTTCCCGTTCTCTTTCTCTCTCCTCTATTTTTTCCCGTTCTCTTTCTCTCTCTTCTTTTTCCCGTTCTCTTTTTTCTCTTCTTTTTCCCGTTCTATTTTCTCTCCCTCTTTTTCCCGTTCTCTTTCTCTCTCCTCTTTTTCCCGTTCTCTTTCTCTCTCTTCTTTTTCCCGTTCTCTTTCTCTTTCCTGTTCTCTCTCCTCTTTTTCTCTTTTCTCTCTGTTCTTCCCGTTCCCTTTGTATTTTCTGGGCCTCGATTACACGGGGCCAGTCTCATCTACATATGCCTTCAGTTCCGGACCCTTTAGTCCTAAAGCTTTTCCTTCTTCTATGAGGTCCATCTTTTTCAGCGGACCCATTGTCTCAGCACCCTCTTCAGTCGACATTTTGAAGCTATCTAACCCTCGATCAGCCAGCTAACACAACTACAGTAACAAGCGAGATATCCACACGATCACTCGTAAATAAAGCGATCAAATAGTTGTGCTACACACAATCAGCCTCAACGGTAACCAAATCAAGCAAGTTCAACAAAAGGCACAGTCATGAAAAAGAGATCAAAACAATTAACACAAGACTACGTCTTTCCCGGTAGAAAAAAAAAAAATCTAGGTTTCCACAATTATGACAAATTTCAAATCCTTTTACAATTGAACAAAACCTAGAAATCAAAATCACTTATGACTCATTTATGTTCATCCCGGACGAGCCCCCAATTTGTGACGGGTCTCCGACGCTCCCCCTCGTTATTGAAATATGATTATCATATGCAGGGATGCAGGGGGTTATAGACAGAAGTATTTACGCTTTCACAACCAAAATGCGCGCTCTCGCATAGGCACATGCACTCTGTCACTCACATCGGGCCCGCACAAAGGTGACGGGAAACCAAAAAACATTTCACAGAAAATAATCAACTTTTATTTAACTTGACTCCGAGCCCCCCACCCGTCACTACACAACACAATTATCTGTATCATACAACAATGTAAACACCATACAGACAATCTCATAAATCGCGGACACTGGCAACGTAGCTCGCGTTTGCACCCTCAGACCGAGTCTCCCGGACTCCACTGCACTTCGCCCTCTCCACGGAAAGGGCTGCTGTCGGCCTCTCCCACAGGTCTTCTCTGGCTGCAAACACCCCACCGTTGTCTGGCAGCTCCCTGTCTAGGCTCCAACAGGCTAACACGTCTTGCTGTCGACCGTCCCCACACGGGAGACAATTCTTCTCGTCGTCGGCTCCGAGGCTACAGCAACCTCCACTGTCTTACGTCCCATCCAGGAGACAACGAGGGGTGACAGCAAACCTCTGCTTCACGCTGTATTTTCTTGAGCCCTCAGCAAGACGGGGGCGAGTTCACTTTCCCTTAAGTGAGTCACACTCTTCCTGGTTTTCCAGGCACCTTATATCCATTCTCAAACAAAGAGAAAACTCGAGTTTAACTGGTTCAACCAATGGAATCACTGGCACACACATATCACACGATTTGTACCAATAACTCCCCAAGTTATTTTTATTCC
>JADBJO010001683.1:260000-262500 GCA_016801955.1 Conus betulinus
GCCAGATTATCTCAGAGGGTTTCAAGAAAAACAGTTGTGTTGATTTTAAGAATTGAAGGGGGGGGGGGGTTTTTGCTCTGTTTTTCCTGCCCTCTCTATCCATTTTGATACTTTTTTCATATATTTGTTTGTCTATATTTATTTATTCATGATTTTCGCCAAGGTGATATATGTTTTTACTCGTGTCTGGTATTTATTTATTTATTTATTTAATATATTCATTAATTTTGTTTGTTGATGTATTTGTTTATCTATCTATTTGTTTATTTTTGTGCCGTTTGGGGTCATCTACAGGGTGTCCCCCAAAATCAACAGCGCCTGTGTTCATTTTACGGAACATGGGGTGTTGCTGTTTTTTTTTTCCCCCGATTTCTTTTTCGTCTTGACCCATTTTATTTCTAGACTTGTTTGTTTTTTGTTTTGTTTTGTTTCATGTCTGCAGGGTTTTATTGATACCAGTCCGTGCCCTGTAAACATATAACTCTTGTGCTGTTGTTATTTATTACTGACGTCATTAATTTCATATATTTCATATATTTTATTGTATGTTGACAATGATTTGCTTTAATGTTTTCGTCATCGTTGATGAAGATTCCATTATAAAACAGCATCGTCATTGTTATCATCATCATAATCATCATTGTCACTATTATCATCATTAACATCATAGTTCGTTTTTTGTGTTGTTTTTTTTTTTGTTGTTTTTTTTTTTTGTTTGTTTGTTTGTTTGTTTGTTGTTTTTTGGTTTGTTGTTTTTTTAAGGCTTTTTTGATGCTACCCTTTTCCTGCGGTTTCATTTCTGCCGGTTGTGTGTTATTTCCACCTTTGTTTTTAGGTGTTTTTAAAAGAAATTTAGTTTTTGTATTTTGTTTTGTTGTTTAAAGCACTCTCTCCTCCCGTGCCACTGCTTTTGGTTTATCTCTGTTTCTTTCTCTCATCATTTGATGCTGTCAACTTTTCCTGTTCATTTTTTTCTTCACCTCTCTAACTCACGCTCTGTCTGTCTGTCTGTCTGTCTGTCTGTCTGTCTGTCTCCATCTCTCTGTCTCTGTGTGTGTGTGTGTGTGTGTGTGTGTGTGTGTGTGTGTGTGTGTGTGTGTGTGTGTGTGTGTGTTTTATTCCTGAATCTGTCTGTCTTATCTCACCATCTATTAGTCTGTCTTCATGTCACCCCCCTTCTTCCCCTTTCTCTCTCATTCTATTTCACTGCCTCTCTCTCTCTCTCTCTCTCTCTCTCTCTCTCTCTCATTCTCATTTTTATAATATCTTGTGTACCTTAGTATCCTATTTGTTTCCACTCTGTCTGTCTGTCAGTCTCTGTTTTCTGTTTCTCTGTTTTCGAATTGTATGTCTTTTTGTCTTACAGTCACAGTGCGCGCGCGCGCGCGCGCGCGCGCGCGCGTGTGTGTGTTCGTGTGTGCGGTGTGTGTGTGTGTGTGTGTGTGTGTGTGTGTGTGAGTGTGTGTGTGTGTGTGTGTGTGTGTGTGTGTGTGTGTGTGTGTGTGTGTGTGTGTGTGTGTGTGTGTGGTGTGTGTACGTGAATGCGTGCGTGCGTGCATGCGTGCGTGCGTGCGTGTGTGTGTGCGTGTGTGTGTGTGTGTGTGTGTGTGTGTGTGTGTGTGTGTGTGTGTGTGTGTGTGTGTGTGTGTGTGTGTGTGTGTGTGTTTGCTTGCACATAAGCTACATGCATACGTGCGTAGACGAGCGTGTGCCAGTGTAGGTAGTGAGGTTTCCCTCTAAACATAAAAGTCACCGTTACAGTCTATAAAGTCATATCTATTTCTGTAACATCAAACTTTCTAGTGACATGAAACGCTGATATTTTGTATTTTTCGTATGCTAAAGTTTTCGTGAGAAGTAACTCTTTTAGTTCTTACAACTATTATTACCCCGGGAAGAAAATAATTTGAACTGGGTGGAACACAGAAAAAAAATTTTTTTAATGAAATCTCTCTCTCTCTCTCTCTCTCTCTCTCTCTCTCCTCTCTCTCTCTCTCTCTCTCTCTCTCTCTCTCTCTCTCTCTCTCTCTCTACTATTACAGTAAACTACACCAGGTTGTGGAAGATTAATAACTTTTTCATCAAATGAGCATTAGGTGAGTCCAGTTCCGATTATCCTTCAGCTTAAAGATATGAAGCTTTTTAACACGGGTTTGAGAACTTAAATGTAGCTGCATCGTAAAGAGTTCGAGAACATCATTTCGAGACGTTTTAGTTTTAACTCATCGTGAGAGAGAGAGAGAGGAGAGAGAGAGAGAGAGAAGAGAGAGAGAGAGAGAGAGAGCGAGAGAGAGAGAGAGAGGGAGAGAGAGAGAGAGAGAGAGGGAGAGAGAGAGAGAGAGGGAGAGAGAGAGAGAGAGAGAGAGAATTTTTCTTCTGCGTCCAGTTCAGTATCAGTGCTCTCACGCCCTCCATTCCGGCTTCCTGTCCACAGCTACAGCCTGGTTTGTCCCCGCTGCTGCAGACTCGGCACTGGCAATCTGCGTCGTCATTTTCAAGT
>JADBJO010001683.1:270000-275000 GCA_016801955.1 Conus betulinus
CTCATGCTGCCAACGATTGGATGCCGCGCAAGCTGTCCCCCAAAACAATCGATCTCTGCTCGGGGTGAAAGGAGGGGGTGTGAATGTGGAACAGGCGAGGGGTGGAGATGGGGAGCAGGGAGGTGAGAAGGTGGAGGAGGCGGAGAGAGTGTAAAGGAAGGGAGGGTGGGGGACCTGAACGATGGCAAAGGCGGATATGGATGGAGATGGGGTGGGACTGGAGTGAAGAGAAGCGGGCCAGGGGGGAATGAGTAGGAGGGAGGGGGGGGGGCTGGAAGGTGGAGCTGGGAATCGGGAAGGAAAGGGAGGTGGAAGGGAAACGGTTGAGGGCGGGAAGGGTGGGATGGAAGGGGGTGGGAGGGTGTAGCAGAGGAGAGAGGGTGGAGGGAGAATAATGCCTTGTTGCAGACGAGAGAACTGGGAATGACAGAAGGGCGGGATTTTGGCGGGTGCCACAGCCAGAGCCCGGGCGCTTTCACCACCTCCTTACATTATCCCCCCGTCCCTCCAGTCATCTGTCATCCGGGCGCCATGTTTTACTCCTGTCGTCGGCGTCTTTTTGTCATATTTCATATCCGTTTCCGGCTGGCGAGGGGAGAGGAAATAAAGGGAAAGTGAAACCGTCTCACCATCGTACGAATTGTCTTCTCTTGTCAGTCGGGGGGGGGGGGGGGGGGGAGGGATACGGCAAAACATGTTCATTTTATCATTCTTTCAAAATTTTGTTTGATTTATAAATCAGAGAAATGATTTAAAGAGTTCTTGATATGCACGCTCTCTCTCTCTCTCTCTCTCTCTCTCTCTCTCTCTCTCTCTCTCTCTCTCTCTCTCTCACACACACAACACACACACACACACACACACACACACACAACACACACACACACACACACACACACACACACACACACACACACATCCGGCGCGCGTGATTATTCGCTCGTTTGCCCATTCAATGGCGTGAGTGTCGGCGTCGTTCAAGTAACCTAACATTGCTTTGAAATCCTTTGATCAGAAATCATGTAGAAGACAAATTTCCAATACTGAGATTCGGACTTCGTGATAGCTTTTTAGTTGTATTTTTAAACACAAGTGAGGTTTATTTTCGGTCAAAAAGAGTCAGTGAATCATTCTTTATACAAGTGCATAACGTAACGTAATAGCTTGGTGTACATGAAATGCATTCCAGTACATCTGCAGTGAAAGTTGCCCGGTGCGACAAGTGTTATCAGTTCCATGTCCTCCTCCCTTTATCTGTCGCTGTTCTTATCAGTCACTCTCTACCATTACTGAAAATTATCACATTTGTCAAGTATACCATCATTAAAGCGAATTTTCACATCATTAATGCTAGTCATTCCCTTTGTTAACTACCCTATCATGAGTGTTAATTATCACCTCTGTCACGTATCCTATCGTTAATGCTAATAATCACCTCTGTCAGCTACTCTATCATTAAAGCTAGCAATTACCTCTGTTAACTACTCTGTCATTAAAACTAATCATCACCTCTGTCAACTGCGGTGTTATCAATGATCTGAATCAATGTCAACTAATCTGTCACTAATACTAATCACTATCTCTGCAAACAACCCTGTTATCAATGCTAATCACCCTGTCAACTATCGTATGATCAATAATGATTATCACCTCTGTAAACTATCCTATCATTAGAGCTGATTTTCACCGATGTCAGCTATCCCATTAACCATGTTGATTACGACATCTGTTAACCCATCCTATTCATTAGCGCTGGTTTCCACCTTACTACCCTATTATTAATGCTAATCATTACTACCGACTGTCACCCCATCAACAATGTTAACAATTACTTCAGTCAGCCAGCTACCCATTGTAATTGCTAATTAGTATCGCTGTCAGATACTCCATCGTTAATGCTAATTGCTACCTCCGTCAGCTGCCCAACCACAACTGCTAATTGTTACTTTCGTCAACTACCCCATCATTAATGCTAATCAATGCCGCCGTCAGGTACCCCATCGTAAATTTGCAACTGTTACTTCGTCAGCAACTTCATCATTCATGCTGATTATCTGATTATTACTTCCGTCAACTGTCCACCATTAGTGCCAATTAGCACCTCCATCAACTGCTTCATCATTAATGCTGATAAGCAACTCCGTCATCAACTACCCCATTATCAATGATAATTTAGCATCTCTGTCAGCTCCCATTCATTAATTCTGATTAGCACCTTTGTTAACTCTCCCATCATAAATGCGTGTGTGTGTGTGTGTGTGTGTGTGTGTGTGTGTGTGTGTGTGTGTGTGTGTGTGTGTGTGAATCGGGATCTGTTCATGTCGCTGATAGGATTATCACAGACTTTCCAGTGAACATTGACACAGAGATGTTAGTGTTACGAGCCGAGTACCCAATACGAAGTGGTAATCTTCATGGAAAAGTAAAACTTTCTAAAAATATTAAGATTAATATTTCGTGTCTGTGCACATTCTACATGTATGAAAAATGTGCACGGAAAGTAACTCTTTCAGTCCGTACCAATAATTGCTTCCGATTTCCTCTGGCCGTTTGTTGTTTACAGAGATAAAGAGGCAGGGGACCAACTGGACAGGCATTCAGCGAGCAGCCCAGAGCCGAGTGCGATGGCGGAGTGTTGTCGATGGCCTATGCTCACCCTTGAGCTATGGGCCTAAGTAAAGTAAGTAATCTGGCCGTTGTTTATAATCATGAACTGAATCAAATGGCAGATCCAAGATTTGTTCTCGCTGGGCGACAGTTCATGGTCTCGCAAATGCTCTTCTGATTAGGCCTGGTAATGAAACGGTTGAAATTATTCGAACTGTTTACTCAAAACTTTCGCTGTTGATGAATTCAGTGTTGACCATATGTTAAATCATAAATGATCACCATGTACGTCTTTAGTCCTCTTTATAGCAGTGAAATGCGGATAAACCTGTGCAAAATTCGGGCTGCTTCAAACCAGCGACGGCGCTTTTATATTGTACGGCGCTTTTATGTTTTGCTTGTGTGATACGCACTCTGGTGTGTGTGTGTGTGTGTGTGTGTGTGTAGGCCGCATTGTAGCGATGATTCTGTGTTATGGGATCCACTTGTGAACATGTCAAAACCATGGGATGCTTTCGTTTCTTACTTTCCCGCCAGCTAATGTCACGTGACCAAAAGAAATGGCTTCAGCGTGTGAGTCACAACAACCCAAATTTCTGAGCTTGTGTGTTTTACCAGGTGACGCCGCTATCGGTCACAACAGAATTTTTTTTTGCTACAAGAACAGATCTAAATTGGCGTTATGCCCTTTTTCAAATATACTGCTGCTTATTTTAATACGCTACTACCGTCATCATTGTTTCATCACAACAGAAACCATGTTCAAACAACGAAGCAGCTGAGTCGAAACGATGTCGTACACGCATCACAGAATGCGTGTCGCATACATGGCACAACGCATAAGCGAAGTGTATCCATAAAGTATGATAATTTGAAAAAACACAAATCTTGGCCCAAAACGAACAGAGTGTGAACTTCCTATACTTTTTTTGTTTGTTTGTTTTTCTTTTTTTTTTTCTTTCTTTCTTTGCCTTACAAAGACTGATCGCATAGATCAAACAGAACGAATCTTTGTGAGGTAAGTTTCATTGACAATGATATCAAAAAGAATCTTAGTGTCATCTTGGTCAGGGTGTCATGACTTCAGGTGTTGATCTGTGGTGACAGACGTTTAGGTGAACTGCTTATCTCCCCAGTTACAAGTCCTCGATTTTTTCACTACAAGCTGTAGATCTTGTAACTCGTCCGGCACTTCCAGGCACAGTCTTCAGTCTGTCTGTGGGCTATTCGCCCTCCACTGTTGAAATGTCACGTCAAACGTCCCTCACCGTCTATAACTATACCAGATGCCTGACCGTAGAGGCAGTGAACTGTGAGAGGTTCATTATGTCTGGGGCATGGCAGTTGAAAGATAGAGCTAATCCCCCTCTTTCCACCGCCTTAGCCTTCTCTGGCCAGAATCACGTAACTGCTGGGGTACAGTCAAGAGATCCGATTGCTTTCTCGCACCGTTCCCCGCAGGCAAATCCGATTTCACAAATGAATTTTCCAAACTCGCGACTGTCGTCCCCACAGCGCAAAATAGAGATGTTTTTTTTTAAAGCAGGCATAAATGGTGGACTGGGTGTCTCAAACACTTGAGGTCGGTGTAGATGTTGCAGCATCCTGCATGGCAATGGAGTTTTATGGAATAGAGCTTTCTGATTGGTAATATCATTGTAAAGTCGCTGAAGTAATCTGTGTCAGTTCTGGTCCTCAGTCGCGCTAGGTCATTTCAGGTCAGTGATCGTCATCCCTTATACGATCCCATGCGATCGGCTGGGGTTTAAACAATATGAATTGAACTGAGATTGTCTGATCTTGCCTGCTGCTCTCTCGAAATATTGGAAATTTAAGACAGTTTATACTTTAATGTCGCCATACCCACCGGGCATAAATGAATGTAGTGTACTGAGGTATTGGCTATGAATACGCTGTAGCCTGTTGGCATCAATTAGTTATGTCAGGCAAAGGTTTTTGTACGTCCTAAACTTGATTCCTGCAAATGTTTTGACAGACATTATCGACAGCATTGCTTAACGCAGCAATAAATGATGAACTAGTTTGACAGCATTTGTCATTCAGATGAAGGCCACTTCACGCGTACTTAAGCTAGGATTTTGACGCTTTAACATGTAATTACTTGTCCGCTTTTTACTTGGCTTTCAGACCCTTGAGCTTCTCGAGTTCGTGGATCCTATAATCAAGTCAAGTGTGACTATCAAGAACATCATCGTGAACAATATGCAGTCCGTCAGTCTATTGTCCCAGCTTGACATGTCAACGTCTTCTGCTGGGGAAAAAAAAAAACATTCTTCGGGGAAGTTACAAACAATTCCCACAGCCCCGTAAGTCTCCTCTTAATCCCCTCCCCTCTCCTCTCCTTCCGCCACCGCACACATTCGAAAAAAAAG
>JADBJO010001683.1:280000-282500 GCA_016801955.1 Conus betulinus
CTCTCTCTCTCTCTCTCTCTCTCTCTCTCTCTCTCTCTCTCTCTCTCTCTCTCTCTCTGCTTAGAGACAGGCGCCAGGGTGGGTGGCTGGCTGGAGTGCGGAGAGTAATGTAAGCAGAAGCTGGGAGCTGTGGGTGGGGTCGAGATGATATGTGTGTGTGTGTGTGTGTGTGTGTGTGTGTGTGTGTGTGTGTGTGTGTGACTTATCTGAAGCATAGAAGCCAAAGCAGAGGTGCTGAACTGTCAAAAGAACAGAACAAACGAGTGACGAACCAGACACAACGCTAGTTGACTTTGTGTTGTTTAGGCAGGATAAACAACACTAAAAACGTCAGACGACAGTCACTTCTCTTTTCGATCTCAGGGCGAAGTGTGGTCTTGGGTGAAAAACTAAAATTGCCGAAGGAACTAAAAAGAAGAGGGAAAATGTTGGAGGGGAGAAGATACACATGATGATGGGATGATGGTGATGATGATGATGATGATGATGATGGGAAAGATAATAAGACAAAATTTAACAATGTAATGAAAATAATTTAAAAAAAAAAAATAGCCAGAAAGCATTAGGTTCATGATAAAAATCTTAAGGACAACGATGTAGTGAAATAATGATTATAAGAACTGTAATGAATAAACGAAGTAAATAATAAGCCGTATAGAGGCATGTGCTCGGAGAGCACTGCGAGTAGGTTCTATGAGAATGGACGGGTATGCTCTTTTCAGACGTACATGCCAAGTGGGCAAAGAGCCCCACTCTGACTGTGAGATGGGTTTTTTTGCATGGTGCACTCAGATTTGTCACCCTACGAATGTCAAAGCGCCAGGACTTTGACATGTGGTTGATATGCATTGAGGATTGTTGAAATGCAGGGCAACTGCTTTTGTCGGTGTTCGCGAATGTTGCACCCCCCCCCCCCCCCCCCCCCCCCCCCCCCCCTTACCTTTTTCTGCCTTTTTTTATAGCTGTACTCCGGCACACACACACACACACACACACACACACACACACACACACACACACACACACCTCTAGTTATATCTTGTCTAATATCACTTTAAGTGAACAGACGTTAAATTGAAGAACTAACTAACTACCTCTAGTTATGTGTTTAATGCTCCTTTTCTTTTTTGTTCAATCTCTTTGATGTGGAATTAAAAGAAAAAAATATTTTGTACTTTGACGTTAATACTAGACTATAGTCTGGATAATAAATCATTGATTATTCGACTCACTAGGCAGATTGCTTGCTCCCTTTCTTCAGTCGTCTGACACGCTCGACAAGAGAAGTTCTAGCAAAAAGGAAAGGGGAGAGGGGGAGGTAGGTGACGTTAGTTAGTGGAGGCACTCGCACTCGCTCGTACGTACGACGCGTGCGGAGAGAGAGAGAGAGAGAGAGAGAGAGAGAGAGAGAGAGAGAGAGATTATGCTTTTCTTCCATATGTGTGATCACACGTGGCGAGCAGCCAAACCTTTCATCAGAGCTCGGAGCAGGCAGTGATTAGTTCGTCACATCGCCTGACAAGGCAACAACCCACCGCACTGTACGAAATGTTAAAGAGTATGGCGAGAAGTTTCTGTCTTAAGAAAGAAGATGGCTCATTACCGTGGGCAGCCACTTTTCTGAAGCGAAGATATCTATACCCCAATGACGCTGGTCGCGTCACTCTAGCTTGCTTCAAGTAGTCCGTTTTATGGTCAGGGTAATTCGTGTCAGTATCTGTGTGTGTGTGTGTGTGTGTGTATGTGTGTGTGTGTGTGTGTGTGCGCGCGCGCGCGTGCGTGCGTGCGTGCGTGTGTGTGTGTGTGTGTGTGTGTGTGTGTGTGTGTGTGTGAGAATCGATATATGTATCCGTGTATATGTTTTTTGTATGTGTGTGATTATTTATTCATTCTCTACCTGGCAATTCATTTTGTCCTTTCATTTTTCATGATCATCATCGTTGTCTCTGTCATTATACATTTATTGGCTTGCTTATTTTGTTATTTTTCGTATTCTTTTCCTTTGTCATTATCAGCCACACTGAGAAGCGACAGGAGCGTTGCATTGTATTGTATCATTGTATTGTATCCTATTGTAACAAATCGCGTTGTATCGCATTTTGTATTGTATTGCCCAATATGTTATATTGCATTCTATTGTAGTGTATCACATTGCATTGTATTGTATCTTATTGCCTTGTACTGCATTGCATTGTCGTGTATCAGTACTGCATTGCATTATGTTGTTGAATACGTTACAGTGCTTTGTATTGGATCGCATCACATCTCATCGCATTATATCAAATTGCATTGTACTGCGGTGCGTTGTGTTGCAATGTTGTGCATTGAATTGTTTTGCATCATATAACATTATGTTAGATTATACTGCGGTGCATTGTTATCGCATTGCATTGTATTACAATGCACTGTATTGCAATTGTACTATATTCCGGTGCATTGTACTGTGGTACATTGTATTACATTACATTGTGCTGTGTTATATTCTATTGTACTGTATTGC